>QJOA01000076.1:0-164178 GCA_004155915.1 Monosporascus sp. CRB-9-2 | reverse complement strand
CGGTAAAGAATCCATCCATGGTGACCAGGCATGGTGGCAAGAAACCCGTTTCGACTTAGTTTTATGTGTGGCAAGCTGAAACCACAAGTGATACCGCTGCGTTACGAGGGCTCATAACCTCTTGGATTATGGCAAAAGATCGGGCGCTCGAACTGCGTTAGTAGTTCAAGCGTAATATAATTATATATTCCTACAACAGTGACACCCTGACGAGAGCTATGTGAAAAGTCAGTCATATGGGAACTGTAAACTGTAATACGTTCGTGGCGACCAGAACGTACCTTAGTGAGGCCATGATGGCAACGGGAAGAAGCTTTCTGAAGTATCTATGCGTATGATGGTTGTTGTGGAGGAAATAGGATTGGCACAGTAGTGGTAATACTGAAATTGCTCCAGAGCAGAGAAGAAGTGTTGTAGTAGATTTTGTTATAAAAAAGGCTGTCGTTGACTGCTTCAGGTGTGAAGATATATAGAAAACCGGTCTGGGCAGGAGGCATTGAAAGAATCTTAGGTCGACAATGTGAGTTCCTCATTCACGTTGTCTACAATATCAATACACAGCATAATGTGACCATAACTGCCTGCTTAATATAGAGTTCAATATGCTCAGTTTGCCGTCTGATATCTAGGTATCTTTCTCGTAAGAGGTAGGAGTATTACTTTGATAACTACTGATCTCTTACTGGAAGTGACAGAATACGCTGCTGTATAAAGGCCGACTCAATTCATAACATCCCTCACTCAGGTCGGAGATCTCTATGGATAGCTAAACGCCATTCCTTCGTGGGTTTGTAATCCCTGACGAAGTCTGGGGCTATATATACGAATGTGGGATTCCCGAACGATTATACTTAAGCAATTGCATCCATCACCACATTCGTGTGTATATGAAAGTCTGACAGGTGAACCCAGAGCCTCCCCCGAAGAGTGAAACGACAGAGGCAATGATAGCCCGCTATCACCTGTTTCTCAAAAAACACAGTGTGAGGGCGACCATCAAAGGCTAGTACGGAATCAGAATACATGGTCAGATGGGTATAACTGTGATATTCTAAAAGAAAGAGAGAACCGGATATCAATACATTCCTAGCTTATGAGTTTAATATATACCCAGTCTTGTATGTTAAGCAAAACTTCCAATTCAATGTGAAGAGAAAGTTTCCCGGGTCAATCATTTACTGTAGCATCTATCAGCATTAAACAAACAGCTGGCACAATAAAAACACGAGCTTTCCCGTGGGAGACCCAGCCAAAAACGGCCAAACCATCCCCAAGAAAACCGGACTGTCCCGCGGAACTATCTGCCTGCCCCGGGCATCAATCGCTGGCAAGAGGAACGCACATAGCAACCACTTCAGGATTAGAGGAAGAAGTAAATCAAATAAATCGTTGCGTGTAAACATACATGCAGTGTACATATATGAATGCAAGACCAGTATTCCGTGGAACGATACTATTTATGATGTTCAGCATCTAGGACAATATTTGGTTTGCTTTACCGGTGTAGAAGCAGATAGGGGTCCCCCCTTGGTTGTGGGGCGGAACTGAGATTAATGGGGAACTAGTGTGATATAAGCACTAACTAGTCAGCTAACGCAACGCCCGCATGGCTCAGTGGTAGAGCGTCTCACTCGTATAAGTTTCCTAATAAAAAGTTACTAGCAAATGAGAAGATCCCTCGTTCGATCCGGGGTGTGGGCAGTCCATATGATTTATTTTTGTTCTCGTCGCATTTTCCCAATAAATCAACCCAGCGCAGTCCTTATTTTTAGGGACAACGCCATTATTGTTATTACATCATATTCCTCATTGTTATTTTATTGTATTTCTCATTGTTACTCGATTCTTCCTTCGTCCGGGACTTACTTTGTTTTGACACAGTAGGCAACCTTCCTTCACACGTAACGATAGCTGTAGTCAAGTCAACGGGCATTAAAATTAGAAGCTTGTATGTAGATTATGGTCCTGGTTGTGGCATAATTGCATGGATGAACGATATCGGCAAGGCAAGGTATAGTCGCCTAGGTGCTGGTCGTCTCGGCACTGAGATACGGTCATTTCCAGTAGAAAGAGTACTCAAGTCTGCGTAGGAGAGAGCCAGTGCAACCGCATCCTCCATAAACGGTTACCAGCGTCGAGTATCCATGCTCAAGGGCGCCTCCGGAAGTTCTGGTATTAGTAGAAGAACGCACGACTGGTTGCCGAGGAAGCGCGCCGCCTCATATTAGGTAGATATTACGATGAGGAAAGTAGGATTCGCAAGTTGAGCAAGCCTTTGCCGCGAAGCCGACCTGTTAACCAGCGGCAAATTATTCATGCAGCTCATTGACTCTTAAGGCCGTGATATAGGCATTGGTAGCAAGGATATGAAGTTCATCCCGAATTTCGAGTCGACGTTGTTTCGTCAAAGGGGCGAGTAGTGATATGTCGCGCTAGATAGGTAGGATCCTAGTACACCCTAGTGGCAGGCTAGGTAGGATATGTTCAGTTTTGGGTCAACCGAGTACTGCCATTCGAGGGAAAATAAGAGTGCACCCTCGCGTAGACAAGGAGAGACAAGGAGTCCACCTGTTGGAACTTGTTTGCGAAAAGTGTTGGCTAGTAAAACAGAGTCCGTATCTGCTTGAAAAGTCCATGTCGTGAAACCGAATGTCAAACTGCGAGGGCATACTGATGCCACTATAACAGGCGCTAAATGAGCTTGTTCCTTAGTTGGGAAATGGTGAGTTGGGGATTTGAGCGTCAGGGGACCCCCTTGTTCGCTTCGCAGAGGGGCACGTCGGTTATCAGGTCCACCTTGTCGCGAAGACAGCAAGTTGAGACGACGAAAATGTTCCTAGTCAGCTTGAACGAATGTCGACCTTCTCTTCGGTCTAGCAATAGTGCGATTGCTGTTGGAAGCCTGAACACTCGTGAGGACTTAGATGCACAGTCTCTCGCACCGTAACCCTGGTAGTAGTAGATAGTCTCCTATGGTTGCGGCGGACAAGTTAAGATGCAAGCTAGGAGAATTACTTTAGATCCATGCCAAGAGCCTCACAAATCACGCTATCAACAACCCCGTAACACCTGCACGAAATAACATGACATGCCTCGAATTACGCGCCAATGGCGACTCGTCTACACTTCATAGCCTTTCTTTCCTAAGCCATGGAGATCAGTCTAGTCTAAAAACGTGTAGTTCGTCTCCTAACGGGCGAGCGCCTCCTCATACCGACAGCTAGGGGAAGGGGGGTTTCAGGCAAGCCGTAACCCACAAGGGGTAACCGCGACACTGAGGGCCGGCTCACGACACGCTCAACGGCGACCGGGAATCGGCAGGCATACTTAGTAGTGAGCCGCTCTCCTAGTTAGTAACCGTCGTTATAGAGACCATAGAGTATAAGATCGTCTTCTTCCCGCGCCCGTCTTGTGTTGGTTCCTTTCCCTCCCATCCGCATCACAGGCAGCCAAACACCACCTGACAACTTCTCTCTCTTGTGCCGTCTCTACAGCTGTGCTGTATTTCGCTTCGTGTCTTATACTACTGTTTTACTACCACCTTCGTTTCGCTGGTCGATTCATAAAAATTCAAAAAGCCAGAGGATCAGCTATCAATCCACTACCGCCACAGCCCATCTACCGCGGTTATATCTCCTTTTATACCTTTTCCACAGCAATCATGCGTCCCTCATTCGCCATCTTCAGTGCCTTCGCGGCCTCCGCCTTTGCCGCGCCGCTCGCCGCCCGCACCGACGCTGACCTCGCGAAGCGCCAGTCCGTCTTTTCCACGAAGACGTACGACGAGATCTCCATCTCGGGCGGCGTTGCCGGAAACGCCGAGCAGGAGGCGCTCAGCGTCCTCAGCGGCCTTGACTTCAACAACCTCGCCAGCGCCACGGAGGACGACATCGAATTCCTGGACTCAGTCAACAAGATCTGCAACGAGGCCGAGAATGCGTTCAACGTGGCCATCGACAGCGCCAGCGGCGAGGAGGCCGACGCCCTGCAGCGCGGCAAGATAAAGAACAAGGTCCTCAAGCTCGAGGCCACCATGATGCGCCTCATGATCGAGCAGGCCCAGGGCGAGGACGTCGCCGACAAGATCCAGGAAGAGACGGCGAAGCTGAACAACAACATCCAGCAGGACAGGGAGGAAGCCGGCAAGGAGTCGACGTTCTTGTCCTTCGATGCTTCGACAAGTTAAGCCGATTGGCCGGAGGGGTCAATTGATGTGACCTTGTGCATATTATGACCCGGGATTCTAGGGAACACCGAGGGTACTGTGCGAGGTTTAACGTTGATAGACTAATGGATGGGTGCGGCGCCCGAAACCACCTGGAAAATCAACTCTTGATTTGCGTGACGTGAATGTATACCTGTGTCCTCTGACCTGTCTGTGTCACGATGATAGATTCCAAGTATCAACCGGATGGAGATGGGAATGGCTGCTTGCAATTGGGCGCTTTTTACCACGAATCTGGTAATGCGGTATCCGAATGAAGATCACAAATCAGCTGAGTTGATATTTGGCTATCTGAGAGACCGGTAGGACGTTCCCAATCACATGATATCATTATGGGCAGAAAAAGTTAACGATTGTAGTGTAGTTATCTTAGCCCTGCGCTTCAACCTATGTACACCATGACTGGCAAAGGCATAACATGTGATCAGCCACGCCTGAATAGCGCTTATAACGACTACAGGATATTCCAAAAGACTCCCCTTTAGCAGGTAAAAACGGCCGGGCCGGGGGCGGTGTATGAGGTCGGGACCGGATAGTAGATGTTGATCATCAAACCGGGGTCGGTCGGCTTGTCTGTGGCGAAGGTCATCAGTATCAGCCCAGTAGGGTTCCGGCGGAGAGGACCTACAAGCTCCGGGGAACGAGACGAGGTTGGTGGGCGCCCTGTTGCCGCCGCCGGTGACGGTCAGTTGTCCACAAGAAATGTACAACTGAGCTCCTCCAGGGGAGCTGGCGCTGTGCAAAGCGATGTGCTCGACGCGAAGAAGGTAGTCTCCAGCGGGGATGCAGGAGGGGATCCTCGTGGTAACCTGCAACACGATGAGCCTCTGGCGCGACTTCATAAAGACATCATTCAACCAGGCTTTTTGTTGCTCACCTGCCTGGCACCCTCGCTCGGCCACGTAAGACCGGAGGGCGAGATGTTGGGGCCCTGGGAGAAGATCTTGAACCACACGGCGCCGGAGCCGTCCCACGAAGCAGCCGTCTGGCCTGCCGGGACCTTAGCCATGTAGAACTGCAGGGTTCCGGGGTGCGAGACGGATGCCTGAGCGGTGAAGCCGACGGTCGAACCGGCCGCGACCGTCATCGTCTTGGCGCCCTGGTTTCCGGGGGCGAGTTGGTAGCATCGGACGGCCTGCGAGTTCACGTCGGTCACTGGGCAATGTCGCGTTAATTAGCCGTATTCCGGTGGCAGTATAGCTATTTCGGAGGGAGATACCGACCTGGTCCGTTGGATTGGTAATTAGCCGTCTGGCGGACGTACTCCCAAGGTCCAGTCGTTTGGCCGTTGGCGATTAGAGCTGGAAAGGTATCTTAAGAGTACGATGTTAGTATATTTGTAGTAGATCGAGATAAGCGCTTGGACTAACAGTGAGCCCGAACGGCCGCAGCCAGTGCAAGAACAGCCGCGAAAACCTTCATCTTGAGCGAGCAGGGGCTGGATATGGGTCTAAGATCGTTACTATGTACTCAATTGTCGAGGTTGAAGCCGTGTCAATCCTGCCCTCAAAGGAACGACGCAGCTCCCGACGCGTGTACGGCCACCCCTAGTTATATGTCATAGTCCTCCGTGAAGACCGTTGCCATGAATTGGTCATGCCGGAAATAAAGCATCACTTGTCGCAATTGGGACGTCTGGAGCGCGGCGGACGATCTACCGCCGCGTAAAAATAACCGACGGCTAAATGCCTCGCGACCACTAAGACGTGGCGGGACTGATCAAATACGCCGAATTTGGCAATCGACAAGATATGAGAACTGATATTAATGTATAATAGACGCCCGGGGGCTTGTATGCGGTGGATTCCTTGGTTTGGGAGTTGTGGCCGAGAGCATCGTGGTTATAAGACTAGGGTCAGCCCGGCAAGCGGCAACCCGCAGCGATTCAAATTGGGAGCCCAAATATGGTGGAAGCATCCAGAATAGCGGGCTATAGACTGGGAGCAGTTAGGCGAACTTGGGAAGGTGATACAAGGTAATTAAGGGTCATAACCCAGCCCGTGGATTCGATGGTCAGGGGCTACGGTGGACCACGATCATTGTAGTCATGTTTACACTTCTGGAGACAGGAGGCTTCTTATTCTATAAATAGGTTAGGCGATCTAACGTGGTTCCGGTATCTTGACGGCTTGTCTTTCATTTGCCGAAGCCTAGGTTATTGGTCAATGCGAAGGGGGAGGTGTGGATGATGATTGTATACCGACGTTCACAGGTAAGGAGTCAGGCCGATTCAGTTCGACATGGAACGCCGTTTTCATGGCTTTGTTCCCCTGACACCCATTAGCAATAAGTCTACTTGGTAACATATACTCAGGACTATTCCAGTGCAATACTCCCCACTGCGCGTTCTTCTCCTATCCTCTCTCCTTGGCTACCCCCTAGTGTTCTTCCATTAAAAAAGCACCTATCCATTGACGCTCCGCAATGCTACTGTTGCATGATCATGCTTGAATGATATAACATGTTTCGGTCCTTGCCAGGCAAAGTTGCGCTTGGTAAGTAGGAAAGCATGCTCATTGCTGTCGGGAATGTATTCCCTGTGCCAACACACCTGTCGTCGAACATAGACTCTCATGGAATTACAGATAATCTGACTCTAACTCTTACTTCAGAGGTAATCTAGAATTAATGAATCGAGCTGAAAGCATACTATACCGCTGGCCCTGGTGTAATAGAGCCCGGCCCACGACATTCGGTCGAGTTGTGCGATCTCAACTGTACGAGGACTTACCGTCAATGAGCACGAGTTCCAATTCAGCATTAGGATCCATGTTTAGCAATGCTTCGATAGTCAATTTCCCGGTGGTCCCTCTCTTATCGAAACCGAGAAGCTAAATTAGCCGAGTCCTGTTCACCTTTCATCCTATAATTCGCCAAATCACTTACTTCATTCCTATAGCGGTCCCAGTCGCTGATACCTGTCCGTATACTCCAGGGCAACCTCTCGATTCCCAAGGCAAGACGTGCTATAGGATTGGTCCACTCTAATAATCTCCATTGACGAGCATCGCACGGGACTCTTGCTTCGTCATTATTGTCTCAAAAATTTCAATTTTGGAGTTTATACGAGCCATACGGGTTCTCAAGGTTTCGCTGCCCTTTCCTTTGCACGTAAGCGCAACCCTATTCATTGACCAATTGGACAGTTTCCTGAGTGTACTGTACGAGTTAATCGCATTTTCATCTTGGTAAAGCTCAACTCCCGTTGAACTAGGGCAGCAAAAGGTATAATTTGATCAGGCTACCAAGTCGATGAGGGTTTTCACTTTCTTAGACTTCCTACTATCCGGATCGACTTCCATCCCTGAATTTCTCCGGCATCGTAACAAGATATAGCTGTAGTATCAGAGTGTTCGAGGCTCTCAAGGTCCGGGCTCCCTTATTGCGAGCTGTGCAATGGTCAATGAGATGCCTAATAGTGCGAATAGCCTAAATATGTCTTCGTCGAGATGTCATTTTTCCAATCCAGCTTCCTGCACAACAGGCTTCAAAAGAACGAGCCGGTCAGAGCGTCCATGAACCCCTGAGCTACGAGCTCATGGATGGCGAGGCCGGGATGATAGTTGTCATGCCATAAGCAGCTCACACCATCCGAGTTGATACAAGTGGCATCCGGCGCTCCATAAGCCTCCGGGTCGTTCATTGCAACCTCGAAGTACGGGGCCGTGTCGAAGACCTGGGCAGTAACGCCCCTATTGCCACTCTTGAACGCGGCAAGTCTTTGAGCGATATCTGAGTTGTATGTGTCGATATCTGATCGGAGTTGTTTTAGATCTTTTTTGGACTGCCCGATCATAACCGGAGCTTGGTCAAACGCTATAGCAAGTCAGCACTCATCTCTTTTGAGTAGTGTTTCGTGCTTTCATACGAGGGATAGTAAGCAGCACGAAGTTCCTAACGCCGTCGTCATAAAGAATCTGGACGAGCTCGAAATACCGGTCCAGGATCGTGTCGATCGGCGCAGGCTTTCGATCCCAGAAGTTTTCGCCCACATCGTTGATACCGATCCACACCGCAGCCAAGGCATTCTTCGGAGTCCAGGGCGCGTAGGACGGCTTGTTTGCGAGGTTGGAGTGAAAGATGTCGACTTGGTCATCGAAACAGTGGCTCGCATACGTGTCCACCAGCTCCTTGTCCGTCGTGGCACCGGTCACCGCAAAGTCGTATGTTAGTATGAGCGAGTTGTTCAGTTGGCTGGTGACCTGTCCGACCCAGTTGAGACCGCCGCTCGTCGTCTGTCCTGGCATACTGGGGTTGCCGATCGGGTTGCCCGCCGAGGGCTTGTCGCCAGGGAACCAGGAGCCCGTTGTGGAATAGGAGTCACCGCTATCAAGGAGGCCTCATGATAAGCGATTGTTCTATTCTTGGCGGAGAATTAGTAAGGCAGCTTACAAGACCATAAAGTATTTTGTCCCAGCCTGAGCAGTAATAGGGGAGGTAAAGGAGGAAGCCACCGCCAGAGGCAGTAAAGCTCGCCGAAGGGACTGCATTATCTCGTTATCCAAGGAACAGCCGTGATTCTCGTATAACGCGATGATAAAGCCTAAGTCTCTTAATGGCAGAGACTGGCAGTGGGTGTCGTAGGAACTTATATCATTCAAACATCTACAGCGCGATCCACCATGTGCCTACTAGACTATGTTTCGGGTATAGTGGTATTCCCCAATTGGCATCATTTTACGGGCCTGATTGGCGGAAATGTTCAGCTCCTCATGTCGTCCACATTCGACAGGAAACCGCCCGAGTGATGCATGAGGAGGGCTTGATAGCGGAGCCCGGAAAGGGATATTATGTCGTCGGAACCAGTCTAGTGGCGATCGGTGTGGCTTCATCATCGGCGTTTCCAATGATGGTATACCAGAGATGGATATCGCCCACACAGGACACATACATCCATGGAAGATCCAGGCTACGCAGTTCGGATTGAGTTGTCCCTACGGTAGCCCCCTCGCCCGGCTATCCGCCCACCCCGGAAGCCACTTACCCTCCAAATCCCCGCTCCTCACCGGTCTCCTCATTAGTATACTCCTCACCACAACGCCCCGGTCCAGGACCTCAGCCGCATCCTCGAGGAAGACGAACGCCTTGTCGCTCGCGCGCGTCACGTCAGCGCTGGGCGGTGAATCAGCAGCGTCAGCATCAGCCCAGAACTCCATCCACGAGACCCCAATCCTAATCACGATCTCACCTTGTCGTCGCCTCCTTTCGCCAGGTCCTGGCTGAGATTGACAAGACATGGTGAGCTAACAAGGAACGGGGACAATAGCATAGTTGAGTAGTGCAGTAATGCCAACTACAGTAGATTCGCCGGACCGGCAATATGGTGATGTATTGTTATGTCTTGGTATGGGACTCCCGGAACCAAATCATTTATGGAGCGTAGCTCACCGCGAGTACCGACTCCAAGCCAACGCCTTAACCGAAGATGTTTTTGCTGCCACCCATTCTAGTCCTACACCTTTGTTTTGTTTATGAATGTGTAAAATAAGCGCAGTCTGCCTGTAGCTAATGCCTAACCATCCGCCAGTAACCTTAGTCGTCATCGGTGTACCTCGGCCCGGCTGCCGGTGTCTCCGCGGTATACGCACCAGGCGTGGGCGCTCCGTAATAGCCACTGCCAGAAGCGAAGCCACTCGCAGCTGGCGTTGGAGCCGCGGCTGCGGGGGTCGGTGCGGATTCGGCCCCCCATCCTCCTTGCCAGCCTCCGCCGGGCGTAGGTGCATTCATCGCTCCAGGTGTGGGCGCATTGTAAGCACCCGGGGTCGGGGCATTCAAGGCGCCAGGAGTGGGAGCACCAAGTAGGCCGGCGCCGGGCGTCGGCGCGTCGTATGTATTTGAAGAGCCACTTGCACCGGGGGTGTAGCCCCACGAATCGGCTCCACTCGCTCCCGGCGTAGCCGCCGAGGCACCATACGGGGTCTTAGAGCCCCACGCGTCACCGTTGCTGCCGCTGTAGGCGGGCGTTTTAGAACCGTGACTGATATGATCGGGAGCTGGTGTCTTAGCACCGGACTGCCACGCCGGAGTGCGACTGCCGGAGCCATATGCCGTTCTGCTGCCATCATAAGGATTGACGGTTCTGGAGCCATCAGCCCAAGCGGGCGTCCGGCCGCCGTCGCCGGCTCTGTTCCAAGCTGGTGTGCGTCCGCCGGCAGCAGCAGAAGGTGTCTTCCAGGCGGGTGTGCGGGCAGGGCCTCCAGCCATTGGAGTCCGGCTTCCACCGTTCCAGTCGGGGTTGCGGTCCCGGGGCGTACTGGACCCTCCGGGGAATCCACCGGGGCGACGGTTGTCGTAGTTCTTGATCTCGCGCCCATTGACGCTATCTCGGACACTGAGATCCGTCTTGGGCACATTGATAATCTTGCTCTTCGTATGCAGCTCGACACGGGCGTGAGTATCGGTTGTTTCCTTGACGCGCCCTAGTAGGCCCTTCCATCCTCCCTTTTTGACAGTGACCGTCTGGCCGATGAGTCGGTCCTTGCCGAAGGTGACCTTGGGAGGCGGCATATCATTCTTGTCGCTGGTAGGGTTAAGCTTCTTTGCGGGATTCATAGCGGTCAGGTCGGGACCAGTGCTTGCATTGATACGACCGCCCTTGGCCGAGATCGTGGTTACGTTGCTGACCTTGGACACGAAGATACCGGCATTCTCGTTGGTCGCGTTGGTGTGGCAGAAGACGGTGGTGCGGTGGATGTGAATAATCTTGCCCTGTCGGCCCATGCCTCCGTATTCCTTGACGACGTCGTCGGGTCGGATTTCGGAGCCGTTGCGATCAGCAGCGACGGCCAGTTTCCGCCTCGGGAGCTTGTTGGCAATTTGTGAAGGCATCACCTGTCGTTGGTCGCCGTTCTGATCCAATACCACTAGTGACTCGCGATCGACCTTGACGATGCAGCCGACTGTGGTGGGATCGAGCTGGACCAAGTCGAGGAGTGAGTACTGGCCTAGAGATCCCTGGCCTCCAATGTCACTGGCCTCACGGAGGTCCTTGCTGAAGACGGTGACCTCCGTGTTGGTCTGATCCGTTAGGAGCGTCACACGATCTTCGGAGATCTTCACCACCATACCGACTTCGTCGCGGTACTTGCTGCCACCGATGACCTTGACGTGATCACCCTCGCGAAACCTCTTGCGCAGACCCTTGGTGGGCACCTCGATGATCTGGCCGACGAGATCGCCCTCGGTGACCTGCATGGTGACGATGTCGCCCTGCACGTTGGTAGCTTTTCCGACAACGCCCTTTTGCTCGCCAGCGTAGACCTCGACAACATCCCCTGGCAGATAAGTGACGCTTGCAGAGCTGTCTTTGAGACTAGCGGCGAGCGACTTCAGGTCGATGTTCTCGACGCCGTCTTCACCTCCAGACGCAAACCTAGTAACCTCTTCTAACGTCGGGTTAACGTCGGTGGTCTGTAGAAGCTGAATCTTGATATCCTTAACCTGAAAGCCCATCTCGAATTCATCGCCGTTGTACGTCCACACACCAGTCGAGGCGCTGCCGGTGAGCTGGCGAGGGTTCCTCTTGCGTGCCTCGACTTCACTGAACAGCTTCTGGGGCGGTCGGGGGCCGACGATGGGCCTCTTTCGCTTCCTGTCTTCCGCAGACAAGACGGAAGGAGTGTCGTCGCGTAGACCGTAGTCTAATCTGGGAATGAAGCGCACCCGAGCCTCGAGGCCGTTTTCTGTGACGTTTAAGACCTGGGCTAGGTCACCGGCGTGTTTGGGAGGTCTTCGCAGGCGAACCCAAGAGCCTGGCTCCAAGGTAGGCGTCTTCTGTACCCGGAGGAGATCGGGCATTTCCTTGATGTCGACAAGTAGAAGCTTAGTACGCGGGTACACGTTGAGCATGCCGTCGAGCGCGATCAGAATATCGGTCTGGCGCTGAGCTTCGACGTAGATCAGACCCTTCATGACGGAATTTGGGCCGCCACGCTCGAACGCGGCCGTGATGCCGAGTTCGTCTTTGGTGCCCAACCTCTCCTCGATCCTCTTCATGATGGACATGACTACCTCGCGCTCCTTGCCTTCTTTGCACCGCACACCCCAGATACTAGGGTCGTTGACGCTTGGCAGGAGCAATCTCTGCGGGACGACACCAGTCTCGCCCACGGCCCTCGCGGCTTTGCGGTGGCCATATTTGCGGACATAGCCCTGAGCCTCCCTCTCGAGCTCTTCCTGCGTGACGGCCTCGCGTTGTCGATCGAGTTGTCGGTGTCTCCTATCATCGTCCAACCTCGCCTGTTCGAGATCTCCGGGTTCGTCTGCCTCAATAAAGCCCATGTTCTCCTCGGCCGCGTCTTCTTCGTCCTCTCCTTCATCCTCGTCATCGACCTCGGCTTCGATATCAATAAAGGCGTTTCGCGGGTCGCGACGACGTTTGCGACGATGACCCTGTATGGCAGCGGTTAGAAATGAGGATGTTACGAAGAGCGCAAAATGGAATCAAGGAAACCAAATGCAATGATTGACTCACCTGTATCTCTTCGTCTTCCTCATCTTCTTCTTCTTCTTCGTCTTCCTCATCGTTTTCGCCTTCGTCATCATTACCTCCCTCATCCTCGCCCTGACCATCGACTTCTTCTTCATCGTCATCCTCGCCGCCACCTCCTCCATTGCGGGCGGGCGAGGCTTTGCGTGATTCTCGCCTCGGGGCCTCATCCTCATCATTGTCGTCATCCTGGGCATCCTGGGCCTCCTCGTCGGTCATGTCGGCGGGAGCCGGGTTGAAGTCTTCCTCATCCTCGGACTCGGGCTGCTCGTGGTCGCGAAAGTCGCTCATTGTGTTCGGCAAGTGGCGTATTTCCAGTGAATTAGAAATTATCGATCAAAGAGCCCGGTGATGAAGAAAGATGGGAGGGACGTTGAATGGCCGGGGCGAAGAAATTTGATAAGGAATGAACAAGAAGGAGGCAGCCCTTTGATGCGGTTGACTGCAGGAGCGTTGCTGATGGTTTATGTAAGGTAACGCGGTATGAATGCAGGCTAATGAATCCATCTAGATGCGCTAAGCTCTTTCTAAGTTAGCGCCTCAATGTGACGGGACAGATAACGATAAAGCCTGTGAGGCTGGGGTGGAGTGGCTGACTGCCATACAATGAGAGAAGGCAAGCAATGGATGTGGCGGTGCAGTGAGTGGGGCAGCAGGATAAAGGGGATTTCAGCTTTGTTTAAGCTTGACTCCGAGCAACTCTCATTCTCTTCTCATATGGAGCTCGAATGTAATTCTTGTATAAGCCAGTCAAAGATGAAATTCCGGGCATGTCAACAGCTATTGGTATCTGCTTGGTCATTTACCCCTGAGACCGTAATTATGAGGTCGACGGGAGAAATATCTCGACCGGGGCCGATGGGCAATGAGAATAGTTCGGATTTCATATGTGGTCAAGAGCAATTCAAGGAACCATTCGTTCATCCCTTAACTCCAATCCTTCAGTACATGAGTCCCTCATTGCCTCCTTCCCTATTGCCGTTACCTCACAATAGCTCTCCATCAAAATTGCCATTATGTGTAACCCCAATCACTTAAAGTTGCCGGATATCAACCATCAAGTGACCATTACCCCAAGCAGGATTCTGTCCCTTGACAGTGTTATCGCCAGGTCTAGAACACCTATCCAAAATCGCACCAGCCGCGCGGGCGACGTTGTTGCTTCAAACGACCGTTAGCTATACCGTCCCTGACAAGATGACGGTTCCTGGGTGGGTCCCAAGGAAAAATATAACAGACATACCACGGCGACTCTGCTCCTTGCCAGGTATCGGCTATCCCGGTGATCTGGACGCCCGGGCGGTTGCAGAAGGCAGTGCCGCCGATGCCACCCCTGCAGGGCGTGTCCCCGAGGCTGGCGAGGTAGTTTATGCACTCCACCGCACCGGAGAGCTTGATGGGACAAGTCAGCAGAGAACTCTTTCGAAGTGGTGCAATCATCCGTCACTTACGCTCGCCCTCCCGCCTTCAATGTCGTCGCGGCAGCTGACATCGCGTTTCTCGATCGTGGCGGAATCGGCATCCGTGGTAGGGGCGGCCTTGGTGAAAGCAGCAATAGCCAAGAGGGAGAGGATGGACTTAGTCAAGGCAACCATTGTGGGTAGCAGAAATTGGTCTGGTATCTTGCGATCTGGAGATTTCGAGGACCGGATATAGGGAGTCTGAAAGGTATTGGATATGATGTTTAGGAAAAAGATCATCAACGTCCTTTCACGCCATACTTATACATCTTTCCTCAAGACACCGACATATGGCGGGACGCAGTTCTCGATACACCAACTCATTGATTCAATCTATTTTTGGTTCAGGCAAGCTTCGCTTCTGTCTCCTGGCCGTCGACTTCCATTCTTTAGCCTCTGTCAGCTTACTGAAGTAGTACGGTCTAATGTAGAAGTGCACATAGTCCGTCCCAGCCCGCCTTGCCTGTTCTTTAGCAAAGGCAACGACAAACCTTCCCTACAGAGCCCCAATGGGGCTGAGTCCGCGACCATGGCGATTGGAAGAAAGACGACGCCAGTAAACCAAGGAAGAGACGAGAGTGGCAAAGCAAACAACCCAGCCCTTCAGTTACACAATGCGGCCGCTCGTGAAGTGGCACTAATGCGAAGCCCCGGTTATTGCATAAAGCACCTACGGCTGTTGAAGGCCATTTTCAGGCCCAGGGCTTATGGATCCCCTCATGCACCAGTGCGCTCAGGGCCAGGCCAATCTTATTCAACATGGAATCCGACGTGGTCGAGTAGCCATGGGATAATTAACTCGGGTTGACGAGCTTGCCTGTATATCTAGACGAAGATATATCATGAGTCCACGGCGGGGAGCCCTGATTGGTCGTCAACCTCGGAGCTGAGAACCATCGTAGGACGTCGACAAACACCTTGTTTCTCCCGCTCTTTGTTCTCAAGCTCTTCGTCTTCCAACTCTTCGCCGCATAACCGGCGTCCCAGAGCCCTTCGGCCCCTCCAACATGATTGTCTGACGCCAGCATTCGGATAGCAATGGCACCCAGGCACTTCTTCAGGGCGTCTTGCTAGGGCTGTTACCGGCGAGCGTAATGGCAGGTTTACTAAACCCTTTTAACAACTTCGAATGAAGCGGAGTTCGCTACGCCCCGCGATAAGAATGTCAATGTCCTAGGTCATTAATGCGATGAGCGTTACCTCTAATACGAACAAGAGGAGAGCCTGAATTTAATGACCGTCCTCTATATGTACGAAGTCAACACCTTCTCTCAACTGACAGTGACATAACTTCTCACCCCATCGTCATGGACGCCGCGTGCATCTAACTTTCCCGGTTGCTGTTCCCTCGATGACCACTACATGCACAGAAAGCCAGCCAGAACATTAGCAAACCTACTCATCCCATGGGGTTAGCTCCAGTTGGCCCAGCCTACGTTAGACCCTCATCGTGAAGTGTCATGGCAGGCAGGGACTGGTACAATAGCATATTCCAAGCAGAGATATTGAAAGGGTGTATGCTGCCTCAACTTAGCGTTGTTCTTATTTGAAAAGGCTTTGTTGGGTAACAAGAGAATTAAGGGTTTCGGGACCTTTGACGACTGTGGCACCGAGTCTGCATATTGAATATCACGGCACGGTATCGGAACGCTAACCACATCACCCCAAGAAGTCTACCACAGAGGACATTAACTGCATTTAGGCAATGAGTGACAACGCACATAGTACCCACGCCCCCATTTAGTATGGAGATTTTCATTATTTAGCTGCCAGGAGTTTCTTGTACCAATGCACTTAACGATCTGCTTCAATATCTTCCCCTGCCATGATATCAACAGCAACAGCAGTGCAGTGGCATGAAGGTCAACGACAGCAACAGGGGTGGCAACAGTGGCCGCAGGGACCTCCCGCGCCGTCAGGGCAGTAGCCGGATCAGAAGGGGGCCGGCATAGCTACACAGAGATTATTGTTAGAGATGCGTTAAAAAGCTTCAAACCAAGAGGTTTCTTCAATTGCAATGGCTATATACAGTGATGCGTTGATTAATACGTCTTGTCAATGGGTTGCAACACGTGTTGCACTGGTACAAGAGACCCTCGACAGCGAAGTGGGCCAATTTCCCGTGCTAAATGGAGGGGATGGTGTGGTTACCGTTTCTAGTATCTTACGAGAGGCCAACTAGCGCTAGCGTTAGTCCAAACAATTTTTGGGCGGAATCGGCCTATGCTTACGCCAAGGCAGTGCTGGAACCAATCATTATTGTTGTTTTTGGACGTTTTATTTCCTTTTAACGCAACCAAAGAATTTGGCACATCGCGAAATTGTTGGTCTGACATGAGTGGGCTCTTCGCTGGGTAGTACAGTATGGCCTACGGACGCGGCTAGAGAAATTGCTTAACGGTCTGCCCTATAAGGACCCAATCTCTATGAGGCAGTGTGGGTATGTCAGAGACTTGCGTAAGTCGTTAACGTGAAATGTCTCCGAAAGGCAGATATATAGCCCTCCATGGGAGCTGGAGGACCTCAACACTACACTCTCCTTCAAAACCATACACGCACAGTCTCGAGTGAAAAGGCAAACTCAAAATGACGAAACTAGAGCTCTTCGTTCTGACCTGGGGTACCTATCCTCGTCGTGTCCTTATATATCTCCACGAGAAAGGCCTCATCGAATCCCCTCACCTCAAAATCACACCGGTAACGATCAGCGCCGCTGGCAAAATGGAGGCACCCGGAAAGCCGCCGGGCACAGTTCCGATCCTAAAGCTCCCAAATGGCTCTTTCATCAAGCAGTCCGTTGCTATCCTAAACTACTTCGAAGATATCTGCGACAACCCCCAGGAAGACTGGCACAGAGAGCTAGCAGGCCTCTCCAGGAAGAATATGAGAGGTAACACCGCGGAGGAGAGGGCGCACATGAGAGAAGTCCTCGCATTGGCGGACCAGGTGGGCAGCCTTTTTTCGTTCGCCGCCCGCAAGGGCACCAAGCTTTTCGTCCCGATCGAGACTTCGAGCGCCGAAGGGTCGCGGCTGGCGTTGGAGTGGTGCAAGCGGGACCTCAAGCTGTTGGAGGCCTACTATGAGGGCGATAAGCGGCTTGAGAACGGCGGAGCGGACGCGGCGACAACGATCGCGGACTGCGCGCTGTTTGCGTTTCTCCAATATTCGAAGGAGATGCATGCCGTCGACCTGCTCGCCGAACCCGAGTTGCCGAACCTGAAAAGGTTTTACGAGAATTTCAAGGAGCGTGAGAGCGCAAAGATCGAGGAGGGGTTTTATCCAGAAGACCTCAGACAGTTAACTAGCCAGTGGCTCTACTAGCATTAAGTTGGACGAGAGAAGGGAGCAACCACGTTTAATTCATTCCGGGATTTGGGATTTGATCTAAATCGCTTTACGACATAGTACTGACCCGTGCATCAACGAAACGACCGCTTGAATCGTAGTGCGAGGGTGATGGGGGCTCAGGGTGAATCCAAGCCCTCACTGCATTTTTGCCCCTGTTAATCCCTGTGCTACCTTGACCGCTCGAGCACTTGCTATTCATTGGATGAAGCCTTCCTTTTGCCACCTCTTGATATATCGGACCAACAAATCCTGGTCTATACTTGTCGTTCGCCTCAGTATCTCGGAGATTGATTTCGACTTCTGGGTATCTAAGATAACTGCACCATGGGCTAGATCACGGAAATGGTCCGCGAAGAAGGCTTCTAGAGACCCCAATGACCCGGCTTGACGGGCTTTCTCTAGCCATTGCTCAAAGGGAATCGCGCTTGAGTTGGGTAACCGGAGCGCCTGTGCCATTATTGCAGATATATCTGCCATAGACTGGCGGACGGGGTTCTCAAGATGCAGAAAGCCGCCTAGCTGTCCATCGTGGAGCAAGATCTCTACCACGGAGGCGGCAGCGCGATCGACGGGAAGCCACGAAACTGTCTGTGTATTTAAGTTAGCACTCAATCCGCGGCGTTTATATCCTACCGCGACACTTACTCCATTTAGAAGCGGAAAGGCGCCGACCTTCTGACTAGTCTGCACTAACTTCGGGATGTGCTCTCCAGTCTTCCATGTTCCCTCCGTGCTCTCTGGGCCGCTCAATTGACCTATGCGCAAGACTACGGGTTCAATCTCAGCACCGAATTCGCGGCCCGCGTAGTCGAGGATACGCTCGCAAACCCATTTCGCCTCGGCATAACCTAAGGGTGCTGCCACTAGAGGATTTTTCATGGCCGTTTCGGGGACCACCGGCTGGTTGTGGCCAGCAGCTTCGCCGTTTGAGGAATTGTTACAGTGTCGCACGACCGCGATAGATGACGCGAACAGGAGCCTCACTCTTGGTTCGGCGGGACGTATGGAGTGCACCATCCTTGCCAAATCAATGAAGGATTGGACCAGCTCGAGATGAGGTCGGAAGCTCTGGAGGGTGCGATTGAAGTCCATAGGCCAAGCCAGATGAAGGATGTGAGTGACCTCGGCCGCGAGCTGAAGTATACTATCATCTTCCTCGCTCTTGGTGGCTCGGAAGACTTTCAAGTCCATTATCTGGACTTTAGTCCATTCCTCATGGCTGAGTTCGACCCCGGCCGCCGACAGCGAGCTTCTAAGGCGGCCAAGAAGATGTGCACCCCCTTTGACGCCGTTGCTTTGGGTTTCTGCAACGGCTGCACTCTGAGGGTCACGAGCCAGGCAGATCACCTTTTTGACAGAGCTCATGCGAACCAATCTCGCGAGGGAATGAGAACCCAGGTTTCCGGTAACCCCTGTAAGTAGTATAACATGCCGACGCGGGTTGGAACCCGTGATGCCCTTTACTCGCGTCATCCTGGAAAGCAACTCATCCGCCAAGGCTCTCATTTCTTCGCCTCGGTCACGAGAAGACACGCCATTAGGAAGTTCACTTGGAGTGAGGATGCGCTCAACAGCGGTTGCCAGCTGCGCGATGCTGGGGTTGTGGTAGATGAACTGAGGAGTCAGCTTTTTGATGTCGCGATTGTTTGGTGTCTCCATCCTGCTGAGAGCAGAATTGAGCACGCGAACCAAGCGAACTGCCTGTAAAGAGTCCATGCCGTTCTCGAAGAAATCATCCTCCGCACTGAGTTTTTCAGCAGACGGCGCAACCGCCTTCATTATTGTATGGATGCTGGTTTCAAGATCAGCGGCGTCAAGTACGAGCGAGTCGTCCATCATATTCGCATCCATCGCGGAATATGCAGCATCTATTTCTTCCTTGAAAAGTTCATGGACTTCCCGCCTCATCACCGAACCTTTATCGGAGCGTGGTATCGTCTTCGAGGCTGGCTTAACAATGATTGCCTCCTTGGACGAAATTCGAGCATGCTGGTCAAGCGTAGGGTTGATACCGGATACCAGGTTCCAGACATGCTCCTTGAGTGACCCTGTGTCCATATTCGTATCGCTTACTGGCTCGATAAGGACAATAACTTCAAAGAACCCCTGCCCAATGCACACAGAGGTCTTTATCGCCGGATCTCGGTTGAGAGTCTCTTCCAACTTTCGTGGCATGACTTTCTCCCCGGTCTTGAGGACAATGAGATCGTCGGTGCGCCCGAGAATACGAACCTCGACACGTTTTGAGTCCGGATTGCGCTCCAGCTCATCTTGTATTTGGAAGGGTCCGTCCCAGCCGCAGGGGAACCCGACCAGCCTGAAGTGTGGCGATCCTTCAATCGGGTGCAGCTGAAGACCAAGGTCAGAGCGTAGCCGGAGATACCGCCAGTCGTAATCCGGTCCAGGTCGGAATATCGGAGCGATAGCGCCAATTTCTGTGACACCATAATGGTTGAGTAGTTTTACATCATGCTGTGCTAGTGTCGCAGCCCGGCTTGGATTGAGAGCGCCACCGCCCACAGCGACGAAGTTGAGCTTAGCAAGAAGTTCCATGGCTTGGCGTCTTTCCTCGGAGTCTAGACTCGTCACCATATCGTCGATAATGCTCGGAACCGTCATCAATGACCGTGCTTGAAACTGCTTAATAAGTTCAAGAGTTGAGTGTGCGGCTGGAATTATGGACGAGGGCGGGAAGAGGCAGGTCATCCCGACCGAGAGGCTGAGACATGGAGCTAGAAGGCCAAAGCCGTGGTAAAGCGGCAGCGTTGACATGCTTACCCATGTCACTTCTTCGGTCGGATCAAATTCATGGCAGGCAGCATATCCCAGCAGATACCGATGAGCCATGTAGATGGGCTTTGGGAGACCTGTCGTGCCCGAGGAATGCAGGATTATCGCGTTACGATTCCTCTCGTTCACCGCCGGTCCAGTCCTCCAATATCGCTCCGAGTCTTCAACGTCATCGCCTGCAATTGACTCGCCCATTGTAGAGTAGCCACCGTTCCTTTCTGCCTTATGGATGAAAGCTGCATAGGGGCTTACTACCTTGACATCAACGTGCTCTCCCACATCTATGGAAAGTAGTTTCCGAGTCCGCCGAGACACCAAAAGCACTCTGGCGTCAGTCTTTTCTAGTAGATGCAGTACACTCGGTGAGCTCAACCTAGCGGATATCAGGAGAACCTAAGTTGGTGTTAGTGAGAGGAGTTAGACGAACAGGTTCTATGTTGTGGTGCTCATACTGGAATGTCCATCGCGAGCAAGGCAGCTAGGTGTATGAATAGTCCTATATCACTCTCAAGATACAATGCAACAGGTCTCGGCGCGGTACCTGAATTATCCGAGACAGCAGGCTTAATTGCCCGGTATATCCAGGCTGCGCATGCGTCGACTGCTCTATCGAGCTCACCGTATGTGAACCGACGGGCATTGTATCGGGCTGCAGTAATCCCATCTTGAGAGTCGTTGCCTTTAACCTCTGCTTGAATACAGAACGTGTGATTTGGGTTTTCCTTGGCGTTGTACCGTATAAGATCTGGGAGTGATGAAATATCATCAGGTTCGTTTGGGATGGTTGGACTGAAATAGGGCCGTCGAAATAATGGACTCATTGTAGACGTCCGAGTTCCTCAATCTCCTTTTTGGAATATCAGAGAAAAAGATAATACGACTAGATATGGATGTAAGCAGAGGAAGTCCTCAGGTGGGAGGTGCTTGTAGATGGTTAACAGCAAGTTCTCATGACTACAATTGCGTCTTGACGTATAACTGGAATTGAGGAGCCAGGAACCGGTGGCGAGAGGGTCTAGGACGAATCCTGTTTCCGCTCGGAAATTTACTTTTGATGTTCAATTGAGCTGGTTCTGCAGTACTTAAAGACCGGAGTATAGGAGAAGAGTAGCTTGGCGGGTCCGGCTTGCCACTCACTTATGCCAACCGCTAAGCAGTGTTTTAGCGAATAGACATCAAATCTATCTGACAATTCATGATACTAATGAATGATCTAAGAAAAAAAAAAAAGATAGCGGAAAGCGCGGGACAAACGAGAGAAGCTGGTAGTTGCTGAATAGGCTCTCATACGCCTCCTACATGAGGCTGAGACTAACTATTGCCACATAACGATGCTCCATTAGAATGTAGGAAAAGCGGAATAGAACTAGGTCTTACATGATCGCCGCCTTTTCACGCCTTGACCGTTAGTGTGCGGCGAGACGCATAGGTGAGAAGCCCAGGTGAGACATAAGCTGAGAGTAAGGGGTATAACTTGCCACTTCTGAAGAGTTCTATATCAGTCAGCACGGATTTGTCGGACCAGCGTACGGTGTTACTTCGTAGGGGTTGCACGTCACTCTTGATCACTGGGAATGGCTATCCAAGGAGTAAAAGAAGGGCATTGTTGGCTTCTTTGGTCCTCATCTGTTCACTAACAGCATCAACTGAGAATTCAACGGCTTGTTTAAGGCGGTGTTCAACCACCTAACGCTAAGAGCACTAGTTATCGTTCTGACTTGCATGGTGGAAAACCAGCATTCTATAGGATCGTCTTGAAGCCAAGATTCAGCCACAATTTCCCACCATGAGTCCAACTGCTACGAGAGACGTGCTTGTCTTCTCGGCACAGGGCTCAAGTCATCACCTGTCTGATAATGCCAAAATCGACAGGTTGATCGAGCACCTTGGGGAAGACGGCCATACATTCGATCTGATTCTAGGCAGATGCAGAGATGCTCTGTATGCGGAACTCGAAAGCTTGGACGCGGAGGAGATGTCCATACTTGGTGATGGCTTCCAAGATGCTTTCCGGGAACCCAAAAATCTTCTCCTTCCTCCTCAGTTTTTCCAATCCCATCCTATTCTGGAGACTATAACCCTATACCTCCGTCAGATACTGGAATTAATGGTCTACGCGTCTTGCCAAAATGGTAATCATCTTATCGTCGAGACCTCAGGTGTCTGCACCGGAGTTTTACCAGCCATCATCGCTAGTTCATTCTCATCCTATACCTCCGATCAATTTCTGGATGCGGTTGTGGAGAGCTTCCGTCTAGCATTTTGGGTGGGATTGAGAGCTTGTACGTTCTGCCGTCGTACGTCAGGGGAGTCCTGGAACGAACTGCCATGGGTACTTAGTACCTTCGGCGTCCCCGTCGGGGAAATAGAGGAGATAGTATCAAGGCATAACAATCTCAAACACGAGGTGAGTATCTCCTCTGTATTACTTATGTGTGTCGTTAACACCTTCAAGCAGTCCACCTCGGCACCGCAGCCGCGGATCTCGGCTGTGTTCAACCAGAACGTAGTGTCACTGAGTGGGCACGGTGCCAGTTTGCACCAGCTACGCTCCACACTACTCGGCCCCCCTATCCAGTGTAAAGCAGCACAGATCCATGCATACTACCACGGAGGTCAAGCTATGCTCAGTACGGTAGAGCAAGTCAAAGGCGATGTGAAAAGGAGGGGTATTAGATTTCCGACTTGGGAATCTTTACATACTCCTCTGAGATCAACTTTGACAACGAAAAGAATAAGCTCAGAGTCTAACTCTCAGCCCCTCCTTGATTCAGCCTTGTGCAGCATCTTTGTTGACAGAGTGGATTGGAGGGGTACGTATAGAGCGTTGTTCGACGATTTGAATCAGAAGGTTTCACGAGACTCGCAAATCGAATATCGAGTTATTGGCGTTGGACCAGGAGCAGAGCCACTCTTGGGTGCCCCAAGCGATATTGTGGTTCATCACAATGTTGCTATTGTGGGGAATATTCTGGACTTTGCTGCTGACGTAGCCGCCGACAGCATTGCCGTAGTTGGGATCTCGGCGAATTACCCATCTGGAAAAGGGATTGCACAATTCTGGGAGACTCTCGAGCAGGGCAAGAGTGCAGTGTCTGAAGTAAGGCCATAGTTATCATAAACCACTTATAGCATTTGGTTGGTCCATCCGATACTGACAACGAAACCCAGATTCCGAAGTCGCGCTTTGATTTATCCAACTACTATAGCCCCGACGATACAAAGTCCAAACCCCGGAAGTTTGGCGTCAAATATGGCAACTTCCTACAGGATCCATATGAATTCGACCCGGCCTACTTCAACGTTTCACCGCGTGAAGCCAAATCCATGGATCCTCAACAGCGCCTCCTGTTGCAAGCTTCCCTTGACGCATTGGAGGATGCAGGATACGTCCCCGACTCCACTCCTACTTTCCAGAGGGATACCTTCGGCGTTTATGTCGGTGTTGCTACTGGCGACTACGTTGATAATCTGCGGGATGAGATTGACGTGTACTATAGCCCTGGTACGTATCATATAAACTTTAATCCTCCACACGAAGTGAGGCTGATTTGGATAGGCACGTTGAGAGCTTTCTTAGCTGGTCGCATATCCTACGCACATCAGTTCCATGGTCCTTCCATTGTTTTCGACACCGCTTGTTCGTCTTCTCTCGTTGCTATCCACAACGCCTGTGTCGCCATCTCTTCAGGCCAATGTACCGCCGCGCTAGCAGGAGGCGTGAACACCATCACTAGCCCAGATGTAAGTAGACCCTTAGCATCGGAGAGCAGCAAGAACTGATTTCTGTAGATGTATCTTGGATTAGCTAGAGCTCATTTTCTGAGTTCCACCGGGCAGTGTAAACCATTTGATGCAGCCGCGGACGGGTACTGCCGAGGAGAGGGTTGCGGTCTGGTTGTCCTCAAAAAGCTATCGCAAGCTATCGAAGAGGGCGACCACATCTACGGCGTGATCCGTGGCACCGGCTTGAATCAATGTGGAACTGCCAAGTCGATTACGCATCCCGATGCAGAGACACAGTCGGCCCTCTTCAAACAAGTCTTGCGTTCCAGTAGAACAAGTCCGGAGAGCATCAGCGTGATCGAGGCGCACGGGACAGGAACACAAGCGGGCGACTATGCTGAGACTTCGAGCTTAAGAGCCGTGTTTGGGCCCCGCCCACCATCTAGCCCACTTTATCTAGGTTCAGTTAAGGGGAACATTGGCCATGCCGAAGCAGCTTCCGGTGTAGCAGCTCTCACGAAACTACTCCTCATGATGGAGAACGGCAAGATCCCTCCGCAGGCGTCACATAAGCGAATTAACCCTCGCCTCGCCGAGAACCTCTCCTGCGGTCTTGTCGTTCCCACAGAAGCGCTGAAGTGGGAGAGCATGTTCGGTAGGGCACCGCGGCGGGCTCTCCTAAACAATTTCGGAGCAGCAGGCTCAAACGCCGCTCTAGTTTTGGAGGAATATCAGGCAGGACACCGCCGCGTCCGCAACAAGATGAAACTATTGAACTCAACTCGTTCGCGACACGTACTCAACCTCTCAGCCAAAAGCGAGCAGAGTCTCGAGAAACTGAGGGTAAACTATATTGACTACCTCGAGAGGAACGGCGGGATTGCCCCACTAGACCTTTGTTACACCGCCAACGCAAGAAAGGTTGACTACGTCTCCCACCGCTTGTCAGTCACTGGGAAGGACACCAAGGAGCTCCTTGATCAGTTACGCAAAGCCACGGCTGTCAAGAAAAAGACGCCTAATTCTGATCGGAAGACTACAGTATTTGTTTTTCCAGGCCAGGGTAGCGTCTATAAGGGCATGGGCGCTGAGCTCCTTTCTACTGTCCCCATATTTCGCGACTGCGTACGCGAGTGCGACAGTATCCTTGCTCAGAATGGATTTCCCGTCGTGACCCCTTTTATCGCCAACTCTGCAGCTAGTAATACCGACGAAGACAGCGAAGATGGGGCGATTGTGGACCAGTGTGCCTGTTTTGTAATCGAGTATGCCCTCGCAAGGCTGTGGATGCATTGGGGTAAGAATGCCTTGGGGGGTTGAAACTCCCTAATCCGACTCGTTTCTCACCCACTACTGACCAACCTACACCACTTCTCGGAGACTGGTTCTGAGCATACATTTAGACACCGACACGTTCCTAATGCACATTTGCTGACCATTCTTTTAGGTATAAAGCCCGATATCGTCATGGGGCACAGGTAAGTCGCAGATTCCATGCAAGCGAAGAACGTGCCTTAGCTAATTACGCATAAAAGCATCGGGGAATACGCAGCATTCGTCATCGCTGAGTCTCTCAGTGTTCGGGATGCGCTCACTCTTGTCGCAACACGGGCCAAGCTGATGGCTACCAAATGCAAAATAGGAATGTCAGGCATGGTCTCATGCAGAGCCCCAGTCTCCGAGATATCGGAACACTTAAGCGCTGCCGCATCAGATCTTCCCGGACTGTCCATCGCTTGTTACAACAGCCCCGAGGACATTGTTGTAGCTGGAGCGACAGAGTGTCTCGAGAAGTTTATCGAGCATTGTAAGAGGAAAGGAATCAAACAAAAGAAGCTGCAGGTTCCATTCGGATTCCACTCGGCTGCAATGGATCCCATCCTTGATGATTTAAAATCTTGTGCTTCTTGTTTGGATATCCGTCCTCCCGCGATCAAGATCGGTTCGAGCCTTCATGGGCGACTTCTATCCCAGGAAGACCTCGACGAAAATTACTTTACAAGGCACACGAGGGAGCCCGTAAAGTTCTGTGATCTGGTCAAGTCATTTTCAGTCGAGCTGCAAGGATCGGAATTGACTGTTCTGGAAGTCGGACCCTCAGTGACTAGTAAGCCTTCTAATCCGCTGCCCCTACGACGCCCCCTTTATCCACCTTTCCGGTTTAGTATCTTCGAACCAACCATTTTATATCCTTTGAGTGAAGCTGACATGGTGATTTGTAGCGGAATCCATGTTTAGGAGGGGAGTGTCAGGAGTGCCTTATCAGTTCCTACCGACCCTTCGAGCAGCCCAGGAGCCCTGGGTAACTTTGGCATCCTCACTCCAGTCGCTATGGCTCAGCGATCACAAGGTTAACTGGAGAGGAGTATACGAGGGTACATCCGCGAAACTTCTGAGATCCCTTCCACGCTATCCTTTGGCGTCTACTCCTTACGTTGTACATTTCCGTGAGCCTCATGTTCAAGAAGTCCCACCTGATCGACGGAAAGTCCCAGCTCAGCGTTCCTTTGAGTTCCTGGACTCTGGAAGCATTTCGATTCCTGGAAGCACAAAAACTACTTTCATAACCCAGATGGCACAGATTTCGAGGTACATTAAAGCTCACGCTGTGGGGGGTGCTGCACTATGTCCCGCATCAGTCTACATGGAAGTTGCTCTTGAAGCACTTGCGACTTTAAACCACGCCGAAAATAATCCTAGCATGACAGTCTTTGAGGACTTGAAGTTTGACAAGCCCCTGATATGGTGCGACAGTCTGCAAGACGACGCTACTTTTGACATCCGGACAGAGCTAGATAGTCAAGGCCCGGAAGGGTGTGCGGTCACTACTTCCTCACAGAAGCATCAAGTGCATTTCTCCGGCCGACTCACTCAGAAGCCCGCCAACATCCTCTCGGAGAATATGATTAGGAAGCAAGCGTACGTCAAGCGACAGTTGCTGCCCTTCACCCAAGACTCTACCGCCTCCCCACTCGAGACGCTCTCCTCAAGGACGATATACGAGGTCATCTTCCCCCGCGTTGTGGACTACGCAGAACCCTTCCTTACTCTCAAGAAACTCACCATCAGCCCCTCCGGATTAGAAGGCTACGGAACATTTCAGTTGTCGCAATCGGCTCTGGAGGGACAGTTTGTCTGTCCCCCCGCGTTCGTTGACACTCTCTTGCACGCGGCAGGGTTCATGGCAAACACGAGCGTTACACCTGATATTGCATGTATCTGTGCTCATGTTGAGCGCGTAATTGTGCCTTGTGGTCTCTCCGAAATCTATGAGCAGGAGATGAAGGTTTATTGTAGCCTTATCGATGTTGGTCACTCGATTGTTGCCGACGCGTATGCTATGAATATTAAAGGGGAAGTCATCAGTTTCGTCGAGGGTATCTCCTTCAAGAAGTTACAGCTCAAGTCATTCAAAGCCCATCTCGGGCGCCTCGCTAAGCCGTCGGCCCCACCCCCTATTTACACAACCCCCCCGTCACCACCACTTTTGGCTACTAAGGAGCAGCGCGCCGTGACCATTGACAAGGAACGCTTAACTAAGCCCTCCGGAGGTGTCGAGGCAGCTGTTCGCGCGATCCTTAGGGAAGTATGTGGTATCGATGGAGATCACGCGACAGGGACTCTGGCGGAGATGGGTATCGATAGTCTCCTGATCATCGAACTGGCGCATTCGATCCAAAGCCGGTTCCCAAATGCCGAGGTGTCGAAGTCGGACCTTGAGAACTGCTCGACCTTCGAGGACTTAGTGAGTACTGTTCACCAAGGGTTCAAGCAAGGGCCGCCCAATGAATCCGCACTCCCTGGCTTGACCGAAGACAACTCGCCGATCTCAACAAGCCCTGGCACGGTTACACCTCCAAGGGTCCCGCTTCCTGCAAATACGAAAGACACGACACCCGAGTTAGACGCTCTGTTCCTCGAGACATGCGGCTTGAGCCTCACCGACGACGAAAAGGGGCATCCTCTAACGTCTTTAGGTGTGGACTCATTACTATCTATCGAACTAGCGCACGAGCTCCGTGGACGGTTCGGCCTTTCGATTGAAGAGGACCATGAGAGTATATCCCATCTCACCTTTAGGCAACTCGAAGACCTCTACAAGAAAAGGCTGTCTTCCAGTATGAGGAGCCCCTCCAACCAGGGAAGGCAACAGAAACCGGCCGAAAACATCCGAGCCCCTGAAAAGGCAACAAAAGAGCCGTTTCCTCAGCCCCTTCAATATCAAGTCAATGGCGCACCCCGAACGAAGCTGTGCCTTTTCCATGATGGCAGTGGTATGTGCAGCATGTATGCCAGGCTTCGAAATATCAATCGAACGGTCCACGGCGTCTTTAGTCTAGACGCCACTTCCCCCAGCCCCGCTGTCAAACAAATGGAGGATCTCGCCGCGTTCTATATCAAAGCAGGAAACCTAGGCGCAGAAGAGGAAATCATACTGGGAGGTAAGTTGCCCCACTTCTGACACAGTCAGGTCAGAATCCACACTTACAATTATTCAGGGTGGTCTTTCGGGGGAGTACTCGCCTTCGAAGTTTCCCGACAGCTCCGCAAACTCGGCACCACGGTCAAGGGGGTTATCCTCATTGACTCTCCGTATCCGATAGGCCACCAGGCTCTCCCCTCAGAAGTCATTTCGCATGTTGTAAAGAAGCCTTCAAAGGGCAGAGAACTTCTTTCGGATGCCGCGAAACAAGCACGCGATACCATCGAAGCACAGTTTCGAAGGCACGCACGGATGCTGCAGGAATACAATCCCGACAGAAACGTTGAGGAGGTCCCGTGCGTGATGCTCAAGTGCACTCACACGCTCGACACAGAGACGCTCTGCGGTGTGTCGTATCCATGGCTGAGTGACGATACGTTCAGAGACCAGTGCGTGAGGGATTGGGAGCAATTGATAGGGAAACGCATCACTGTGATGGACGTGGATTGCAATCACTTTGAAGTATTCGATGAGAAACATGTGAGTCCACCCTTAACACAAACCATCTTGGACACCTCGCTAATCATGGGGTACTGCGTGTAGCTTCAAGATGTCTCCGAGAAGTTGGGCGTGGCTTGCGATTTGCTAGAGTCGGCACAAGGATTAGAATGAACTGCAATTCCGATTGACAAGGCATGGAAGACGGAGCGCATAAGGGCGTAAGGTATTATATATCAGATCAAAGCCCCAGGGCATTGTCACCACGCGGTGACCTTAGATATTTATTAGATACTTCGAAATGCAAATTGGCCGCTTGACCTCGTTTTGTACGGTCAGGGGGTGCATCATGGATTCTCAGACGTAGTAAGTCAGACTTATACGAGTCTAGCTTCACATGGGTTCTAACTATCACGCTGTAATTTCTCAATTTCTACCACCCCAGCTCGCGTCTATTCCGAACACTATTGTCAAGATGTTGTCGATGACTTCGTCGATTAGATAAACCTTAAGAATTTATTAGTGGAATTTTCTTAAATAAATTATAACGGCTAGCAAAACTTTAATAATTGGCGGTAATTTAATTCGCTAAATAATAACAATTAAAACGTTAGTCAATATATCGATTAATACATTTATTAATACATTAACTAATACGTTAATAGTATGTCAATTAATACGCATTAATACTTAATTAATGTTACGGCCAGCGAAATATAGCATGATAGCTAGTTTATTGGCGCTATGAACGAAGATTTTAAGCTGAAGAAAAGAAGGAAGGAAAGGCAGAGTCGCGAAGTACGTAAAGATCTACAAATGTCCCTACTTTCTGTATGGCAGCTGTCAGTCCTATATAACGGTTGCCAGCCTTACGGTTTGATCCTGGTAGCGGTTGCCGTTATACTACCCCTTCCTAGAAACTTATATACGATTAAAAAAAGTATGCAAATTTTTGTTAATTATAAGTACCGTTTTTTCCTTATTAATCCGGTTCCTATATTCGCGGCCTTATTATTATCGGGATGGTTTTCGTTAATTTCGTCGGCTATCGTTATACGTATTTATTCTTATAAACGGACCGATAGTTTAAATATTTTAAGATATTCCGTATAAAACCGTTTTATTACGATCGGTACGTTTTTAAAGTTAATTGCGGAATATTATATTTTGTCGGGATCGCAACCTTTTTATTTGGCCTAATATTATAACTTTTTATAACGCCCGTTAAATTTTAACTGTTCGATTTATTTTATTTCGAACTTTAGTTTACCGTTAATTTTTTTAAATAGCGGTAATATTTAGGTTTATTAAGGTAACGGGTTATCGTCGGCTTTACGTAACCGATCGATATAAAATAAGTTAATTATTTTGTAACTTAACGGTAAATCGAAAACGAAATTATATCCGCATTTTTCCATAACCTTAAAAAGTTTTATTTATTATAAATCTAAGCAAATAATCGGTATTTACGTTACAAAATTCTTTTTACGGAAAAAAATTTTATTACTAACTTTAAAGTTGGCTAAATAACGTTTTTTATTAACTTATATTTTTTAATATTTTTACGTTTTTAATACGGCTTTTTTCGTAAACGTTTAAATATTTTTAATTTATTTAACGATTATTAATACCCATTACGTTAACTTAATTTCTGCCTTTATTATATCTAAATTTAATAATAATAAGTTCCGGATATTTTTGCTTAATATAACTTTTAACGGGATTATATTAATCGATAAATATTATAATAAATTATACGCAAAATTTAATGTTAATATATATACGTTTTAATCGTTTTAGTATTTATCGATATAAAAACGTAAACGTTAATTTAGTTTTTAGTTTATAAATTCGATAACCCTTTAAATTTGTAAATATAAAACGTTTCCGTAACGATATTTTATACCGATAAATTTATTTAATTTAATTAAAAATTAAAAAATAAATTATTTTATATTATCGTTAATTTAAATAACGGGTATTTTAAAAAAACGATATAAATATTGATAATATCGGTTAACCAAAGTTTTAGCAGTATTAATTTTTTTTATTTAGTAAGGTTATTATAATCCTATTAAGTTTATCGATAAACGTTTATATATAATTATAACCGTAACGGTTTTCTGGCATATTTTTTCCGTTAACGGCAACGTAATCCTAAATATTATTCGAAATAGGGAAAAGGTAAAAAAATTCCGGGATTTTATTTCGAAACGTTTTATTCCGATAATAATCGTAATAATTTCGAATATATTATCGGATATTTTGCTTAAACCGAAATTAAGTATATTTCCGTATTAATATTTTAATTATTTTATTTTGGCCAAAATACGCGAATATTTTAAATACGTAAACTTTACGGATTAATACGGTACGGAAAAAAAGGTAACCGTTAATTATTTTTTCGGGTATTACCAATTTATTATCCTTTTTACCTAAATTTTGTATTTCGTTTTCGTAACGGATAAAATTAACTAAGTCGGTACCTTATAAGATATTTTCGATTCGTACCTTAATCGGTATTTCGTTAATAACAACGATAAAAAAGTTTAATCGTTTTAACGGAATTAAAACCTAATTTTTTTTTTCGGGCTTTAACTATAAGTAAATTTACCGTTTTTCGTAATAAGGTATCCGTAGCGATATTTTTTTTGCCAGGTCGATATTAAAAAGTAATATCGAAATTAAAAAAAAAAATCGGTTTATTAAATTTAACGCGTAAAAAAAACGCGTTTATTCGTAAAGTATAATAAAATTTGGTAATTAATAATAACAAAAAATTTTTATTTTTAAAATTTAAGATAATAATATTCGAAAATTTAAACTATAACAAGCAGCTTTCGGTTCTAAATAAAATATACCTTTTTTATTAAAGTTATAATTTTCGAAAAATATTTTACGGGTTTTTATTTATTATTTTTTTGTTATTATTAAATAATACCTTTAATTATGTTACGGAATACGTTTGTTTTTATTTTAATCGGTCGGCTAGGTTAAAAAAAGGCTAGGATTAAGGCTTTATAAGTAAGCCGTTTTATTTTTTTGAAAGTTTTTTTTTATTCGGATTTTATTACGAAAAAGGTATTTTTTTTTAATAAGTAGTTTAATGGCTCGGTTATACCGTTTTTATGGTAATAAAATATTCGTACGTAATTATAAAGTTTTATAAATAAACGGATTACGGTACGGTTATTAAAGTTTTCGAATTTTTATTTTTGGATTATTTTAATTTTGGCTAAATCGATAAAAATATTTACGCTTATTTCCATAATAATATCGAAATAATTTACTTTTTTAACGTTAAACCGGGATTTTTTAATATTTTTTTAAAAGTTAGCTTTATATAACCGGTAAATAATTTTTTCGTAATATTTTTAATATTTTTTTTTTGGGCCGGAATAAATTAGTACGTTATCGGCGTAAACGTTTACGTAATAATTAAGGAATTTATATAATTAAGTATTAATAAACGATTATTATTAGGTAAAATTTATTTTTAATTTAAATAAAAATATTTTTTATTAAAACGTTTTTTAACGGATTTTAAATATTATTAAATATTCTGATTTAATAACGATACGAAATTTATAAAACGCCTAAATAATATCGATTTTGGCAAAACGTTTAACGTTTTAGCAATTAAATATAATACCGTTAAGTAAAAGGGTTAAAATAAGGTAATTTTTTAAATATTAATTCCTTTAACGGTAATTAATATAAAACCGACGTTTCGACGAATAAGGTTTTAAGGTAAATAAAATTAAGGTAACATTTTTTTATATATATAATTCGATAAAGTTTATTTTTAATAATTTATTTATTATTTTTTTTCTTTAACGGAAGGTATTAAATAGGTATTTTATAAATAGAGGATTTAAAGGCGGGTATCGGCCGGTCGAGTTCCAGAATTACGTTATAGTTAAATTGGAAATTTAAAAAGGTATTAATTTCTTTTTTTAAAAAGATTTTTTTTAAGTAAACGAAGGGTTTTGGTAAAAGCTTCCGGATTCGTTTTACGTATTCCGGATTTTTATTTTCGGGAAAAGGGATTTTTTAACCGTTATATATTTTTTAATTTTTTAAAGCGGTTATTATTATAACGTTTGATTTTTTATTTTTAAAAAAAAATAACTTTTTAAAATAACGGTTATTTATTTTATCGTTTTATACGGGGGTTTATTTTTAACTTATTCGTTAATAAGGCGATAATTACGTTATTTTTAGCAATTTTTATAATAAAGATAATCGGCTTAATATTATATACGTCCGGTATATTTTTTTCGTTTATTATATTTAACGGAATAATAAATACGGGTATTAAAGTAAAATCGTTTTCGGGTTTTTTTTATAAACGTTAAAAAATTTAATATTACTTATTAACCTTTTCTATAACGCAATTACGGCGGTAAACGTTTTCCTGAACTTTAAAATTAACATATCCGTTTAGCTAATATCGGGTTAAAAATTTAATCGCCGGTAAGAACTTAATTAAAGTTAATAAATTATCGGACTAAACAATATTTTTATTTTTGTAATTTAATAATAAATTATATTTTTTTATTTAATCGAAATTAATAAAAATATTATATTTAATATCCGTAATTTAAAAAATTTAATCGGGAAAACGTTATTCGTTAATTTCGAATATTATAATTATTTAAGTTTTTACTTAACCGGCAAATTATTTCCGGTAATTTTATAATTAAATTAACTTTTTTAACCGGATAATACGAACTTATAATCGTTTTTTTGCTTATTTAATAAAAAAAAAGTTAACGAAAAATTAAGTTTATATTCCGGTATTACAAAAAACGGTAATACGTAAGTTAATTTTATTTACTTAAATTTACGTAATTTTAATAAAAGCTTTATATTTTTTAAAGTTATTTATTTCCGTTATTATTAATATAAAAAGGATTATTAAGGAATTTTTTAACGGTTTTACTTTTTTTCCGATTCGTCGGAATTAAACGAATTATTTATTATTTTTATTATAACGACCTTTTTTTTGTTAGGGTAATTGCTAGCCCTATATCCCGTTTTGCTATAATTAAAATACGTACCGGCCTTTTAATAAACTTTTTTTTTAACTTCCGATAAAAACTTATTAATATTATCCGAAATCCTCGATTTACCGAAATTATTACTCGAACGAAATTTTTTATTTTTATTTTTCGGTTTATTAAAATCGTATAATCGGGATTTACGTTTTTGTTAACGCTTTTTATAAGCAAATTGGTTATTATAAACAACTGTTATAACGCAGTTATAAAACTTTTTATAAATAACGTCAAAATTACGGTTATTTTTAAAAAGGTATAAATTAAGGTTTAAAAAAATATATTTTTATAAAATTTGCTTTTATTCGTTCTTAATAATTTTGGTTTTTTAAACGAAAACGTTAAATTTAAAAATAAAATCGTAAATATTTTAATTTTTGCCGGGTTTAAAAATAAAGGTACGGAAAATTTTTTTAATAACGGAAATTTAATTTAAGTTATAATACGATAATTTTAATACTTAAATTATTTTAATTACGTAAAAAAAATTACGTAATCGATCGGTAATAAATTTTAATTATTTATTCGGCCTTTTTTTCCAAAAAACTTATTAAATAAACCATACAAATTTTTTCGTTCCGAAAAGTCGATTTATTTATTTCGAATTTATTTATAACTTTACGAATTTAAGCGTTAAATTTGGTTTTATTACCGTTAAACTTAATTAGGTTATTAACGTAAACTTTTTTCTTTCGGTTATAATTAAAATTCGCGTTATTAATTTTTACGAATTTACGGAAAGCGGGTTATATTATTATATTGGTAAGGCAAAACGTGCTGGTATTACCGAAAACGTTATTAATTATATTTTCTCGGTAAAGGCGGTTAGCGTTATCGGAAAGAATAGGGGAAAAATGGCTTTATCTGGCTTAAAAGCGAGCAACTTTGTCGCGAAATTTTTAAAATTTTCCCTGGATATTCTGGTTATCGTTAGCCATCTCGTCGATCAGCTACCTGTCGGGGTCGGTTTTTAGGTAGCTATGGTCTTGGTCTTGGTTTAATAAATTTTTTGTTTTTACGGATTCGGTCTCGTTTTACGGTACGTCGTTTTCCGTATTTTGGTCTGGGTTTTAAGAAAGTATTTCGTTTTTTACACTTTTAATTTTACTTTTAATTAATCTAAATCGTTTTAAACGTCGATTAGTTAATAAATAATCTTTCTTAATAGATATTTAATTTTGATATTAGTTAATTTGGGTTTTAAGTTTGGTTTAAAACGCGTTATTTTTCGTCGTTACGTATCGACGTAAAAAAGGTATAGTATTTTATTTATTAATTGCTAGGCTAACGAAGAAGGGAATAAGCTTAAAATAATGTTACGGCCAGCGAAATATAGCATAATAACTAATTTATTAGCGCTATAAACGAAGATTTTAAGCTGAAAAAAAAAAGGAAAAAAAGGCAAAGTCGCGAAGTACGTAAAGATCTACAAATGTCCCCACTTTTTATGTGGCAGCTGTCAGTCCCATATGACGGTTGCCAGCCTCACGGTTTGATCCTGGTGGCGGTTGCCGTCATAATTAATACGTCGATTAGTACATCGATTAATACGTTGAATAATACTCGATTAGTAAGTTAATTAATACGATTTTTTTAATATAATATTATTAATATTTCAAAAATTTAAAACTATTTTAATTTTTATCCGTAGGTACCCGTGGGTACCCATTGCAAAGCCTAGGATTTGTAAGGGAGAGTTGGGGACAGATAGCAAGGCCGTTATCGCGCAACAGTGACGTTAGAGGATGGTCTCAGAGCTAACACTATGACTTGACGATCATCAAATATTTCAAAATCAAATAAGCTACCCACCCGTGGGTGGAAATTTTAGAGTGGGTGGGTGGGTAGTGTGTCGGAATGCAACCATATATAGCTAAATAAGCTCGAACCAATAACGGTTCGAGCGCCCACCTTTTGGAGTCCAACATAGTGCATACCCTTTTAACCAATCCTGCAGACAAAGTCGCTCTTCTTCGTAGACGTGAGACCTGGTTTCAGACCGTAATTACTCTTCAAATCCTTCGACGAGACGATGGAAATCTGATTGCTGACCCGCTTTTTGCTCGCGGAGTCTAAGAAAGTCTCCGGGATTACCATTCAACGATCACTCACCGGCGGCTTTGGGAATACTTTTTGGGGCATTGGTACGAAGGCAACCCACTGTTCGCCGAAGCTCCTCAGAATATGGAAAAACAAGGCTGCCAACTCAATATCAGGTACCCTTGCAAACCTGCAGCAGCTCTCCAGTTCTGAGATCTTGAGACAGGTTCTCTAACCTTGATGTCAAGTCCCATGACTGGAGGTAGGCTAATTAAAACACATAATGTAAGCAATATAGAATAGTTGCACAGAGTCGGTTCCTAGCTATGAAATGCTTCCAAGCTCTACTCGGTGACCTCGTAGAGCCGTTTGCAGCATGTCGCTAGATTCGGAATATCTCGCGCAGGTAAGTCGCTCATGACCAGAACTAAGAGTTCCGGGGGTAGGGAAACTAAGCCTGCAGACTTGTTATCGATGCCTTGAGGAGAGGAAGGCATTGCGAATAATGTGACCAACTCTTTTATGAAAGCAAATGAGTAAGTAGGCCAATACACAGTGGTTAAGATATCCCTGTGTCTAACAGTTTGGGGCCGCGAGGTTGAAGGCTCAGAAACAGAATATTATTTATACAGCGGGACACAGGTGCCAATCGCAATGTAAGCATCCTGACTCATCGTTACGGTTTGAATATTGTTGTGCTAACGAGTACTGAGCGAATCACAGCTTGTAAAACACGTATGCGATCGAAGCAAGATTTATGGTGCGTAAGGACATTATCACGTAGCTTTAGTTCGGATGGTCTACTTCCCTTACGGGTATGTCACAAGAAGCTGCCGTTTTTGCACAAACCTGGGAGTAAAGGTTAACTTGTTTGCTGAATGATTCATTGGGGAACTCAGTCTGACAATACGACCGGAAAGCGTAGCATTGATTCACTGCACAACTCCGGGGTGATTACAGTCAAAATTCCGCATCATGGCAAGGGAGCCCAATGTCTCGTACTCCAAAGATAAAACTAGTTACTTGCGTATCTAAGCTGTGATTTCCGGGAGTGTCGACGTTAATTTTTGATGTTATGGTAAATGTGCTTCATGCGCCTCGTGACCAGTATCAAAAGCCTCATAGTGGTAATTATCGACTACGAATTTTCAGAATGCAAAAGACTCTTTCAGTATGTAAGAGAAGATAGGGTTATGCTATGGATAAAATAGTGACAGAAAGGCATCGTCCTACAGGAGTGATGCCCAAGGTGGCAGGGATGCGTGTGGCTAGAAAGCGAAACAGCAGCAACAACAAGGCACATGATATGTTGGTTGGCCTGGATACCACCAACCCCAATATCTAGGGCATTTCCCGGATTGGTGGCGCTCCTAAGGGGTACAACATAAAAGGCAGAAAAAGCAGGCAAGATACTAACCCGACAGCCTCTCTACTGAAGCTTGACTCAGAGGGCAGAACAAACCTCTATGAGCGATTCCTCTAAGCCTAACTGCCTCTCCGCTGAAGCATGACCCGCGGGTTGGAATCACCAAAGCAGGTTTTTCGTAGGTTCAGGCTTCGAAGCCTGGCTGAGCTTTTTTTGTCGACTTTTTGACTTCTGATATTGTTGTCCTCAGCCAACCTACCGATGTAACTGCCTGGTTTGTTACGCGCTATTGTCGAATCAACATGCTTTTTTTGGCCTTCCCGTCCGCTCATCCTATCATCACTTCATGTTGACCCCTCTAAGCAGCTGCCTTGGGCCTGACTTATGTTAACCCCATCTGCTATTCTCATGTCATCCTCTTCCTTCCCGAGTTGCGTTATTTTCATGATGTCCTACATCCCGGGCGGCTTCTCTGGCATCATGGTCTTCTTTCCACATGTACTGAATGCTCAATATTAAGTGTTACCCTAAGGCATTCTCAAGCATTACGATATTAATAAGGACTTTGTTAAAGATAGCCTGGATCCGTGTTGTAATCCATACCAAGAGGTCCAGCCTTAAAGGGTTTGGAAGAACTACACAGCTAATATACAAAGTATGGGTGGGTGGTTTCACCCTGATGCTAATTCGTATTCCAACATATACATGTCAATATAATCTTGAGAAGGAACCTCCAAGGAGTAGGGGATATGAAATCCGAATGCGCTAGTCATTAAAGCCCCAGTCTCTGGCCCGTAGTTCTAACTGGCAATCCTTTCACCTTGGATGCACTTACATACCAGGCCGTCATACACAACTTAATAATAATACAGTGAGATACACCTCCGACTACACAGGTCGCCAAATGCAATGACCTCGCTGGACAATACATAATTTGTTCCTGGTTGACAAAGCTCGAACCAATATTACTAAAATGGGAGTGAAAGTTCATCTACACACGCTGAGCACTACTGTACTCACCTACGAGCCTTTACGCAAGCCAGGCTAAAGACACTGACAAGTTTGCAAAGATATACCTGGGGCAGACGGATAGTTGTTGATTCACTTGTGTACGCCGTCGCTCCCGTTTTGTTCCTAATGAATGTGTGCGGTCATCAAGTAGCGACTTAATTTAAACACCCTTTTGCTCAAATGAGCGTATTCCATCCCCTTGCAGCTGAGCCTTCTTTAAGCCTGAACGGAAGTTTGATTGGCAGAAGTGGCATCGAGACGGCAGAAGCCACCCTCCACAGCAACGCGCTTCTGCAACTCCACCATTCTCTTCTGGTCTCCGGTGGGGTCCAACGACTCGCCGTCGAGCGGCCAGGAGAGGAACGAGTTGGTGTAGTTGGGTTGGAAGTCCTGGTCGAGAACGCCGAGGCGCTTCCCGTATCTGGTGACCTTCTCCCAGTCGCGGTGGACGTTCTTTAGGGTTTTGGAGAAGTAGGCGAAGGAGCGCTCGAAGATCTTGCGGTTGAGCTCGGTGCCCATGACGGGCTTGAACTCGACGTACTCGGTGTACGCCCTCTCCGGCTCCGCGAGGACGAAGTCGGTTGCGCGCTTGACGGCGCGCATGAAGGCGCGCACCTTCTCCGGGTTCTCGGCGAGGAACCTCTCGTTGCCGATGTATAGGATGGTGCAGAAGCAGCAGCACCCAAGCTCGGCCAGCTCGTCGATACGCAGCATCTGCACGTCCGACTTGGGCCGGCCCTGACCAGCGAGCCACTCCTCGAGCTCGACCATCTGGACATTCTCGAGGCCGATGCCGGCGTCGATCTCGCCCCGGATGATGGCCTTGGAGACGTTCATGCCGCAGCGCACGGCGGTGTAGTCGTCCGGGGTCATGCCGTAGTGCGAGGTCAGCTCGTCAATCTGGATCTATCAAATGGTCATTATAATTCACCCAGAAGGTAAGAGAAATGTAGTACCTTTCCAAATTCCCCGACATAACCGATGCGCTTCCCCTTAAGGGTCTTGAAATCCGAAGTGATGCCGCTGTCCTTGAGATACACAACGCCCGTGAAAGGCTCATCGAGTAGGGAACCAATGGAAAGGACCGGGAAGTTGCGGGCTTTCGCCTGTACAAATTCGTGCTCTTAGCCTGGGTGACACTCAACTTCAAAGTCATGATACGTACAGCCAATGTGTGGATCATAGCCTTGAAGCCAAGATCAACCTTTCCGGTCCCGATAATTTCGGTGACGTCCTAGCCATGGATGAGCATGCGGCCGGCATTAACATACAACTTCGCGTTATAGAACATACACTAGGGTCATTGGGCTCAAGCAGGGCAACCTTGATCCCCTCATCCTTGAAATAACCTCTAGCCTGAGCAAGGTAGAGTGGGGCATGGTAGGGCGTCGCGTGCCTAGTAGTGTTAGCCAGACACTCGTCTGCAGCAGGAATCCCCATATGCTTGCCAGTTGGTCAAGAACGTAATCTTGTCGGTAGACATGATGAATCAAGTAGAACTGCGACGGTTAATTTCAATTCCTGGGTTAAATAGGGGAGGGAAGCAGCATGTCCTTTCGCTGGAATTATCCAGATCAAGTTTAAACGGTGTAATCTCAGCCACTGGCTTCCCCCTCCTTCCGGTTACACGGTCCCCAGTGAAAGCTGGATAAGCCGCTCGTAACTGAAGGGGAGGAAGCCGGGCACCCGCCATGCGATTGGCCAACGTTACCTTGATACTGCGATAGCTCCATGATGGCAAGGGAATGCGCGCTTCCTGGAAGCGTACCAACGGGATGTTCGGTTGATATGGGCTTTTTCGTGAGAGTGGAAATACCAACGACTAGAGAAGACGGAAAGAAAATTGACGAACACATGCCACGAACTGGGGACAGACACCTCCTTTTAAGTCATATCTCGGGAGGGGTAGATTTGGTAGCGTCGGTCTATGATAGTCCATCTATGTCACTACAATTCCACGGTGGATCCAGCCGATTATCCGAGCTCGCAATTCCGTCTTACTCGTCTATTCCCATGACAGTTCCCGCAGGCCCCGGACGAGCACTGACTCAAGTTATTCTAATTAGACACGGTCCGATCAAAACCGGTCGATGGTGTGATAATACACCATTCGTCGATTTGGTGACTACGTCATTTTATCGGCACGACCCCGCATCCCACCGGCCATATCAGTAACCCCTTTTTCACATCGCCCCTGAAACCTGGAGGCTTCTATCTGCCCGGGTGCCAACTGGGCACAGCAGTAAGCGGAAGCGGCTACAGCGTTAACCTTATATATGGAAGGAGGTCCACTTTGGGCTCGATACATGGGAGGAACACGGCAGCAACGCGGTTGCAGCAATTATTGCAACTAGCTTTCTGTCGTCATTATCCGTTAGCAACGGCGTTTTTGACTAGCTTTAGGTGTATTTCCGGGCAAAATGGGAGCGGAAATGGAAAGCTGCAGACGTTACAATGGATTAAATCGAGGTGCAACACCTAATGTGCGTTCTTGTTGCAAAGCGTATAATGTGGCTATATTTATAGCATAACATATGTTGGTACAAATATCACAGCCGAATTCAGGTGGAAGCTTAGGTATACCGATAGGGATTAGTGTGATTCGCCCAAAAGGTCCCCAATTTTCGGTGCACTGATCAATTTTTCACTCGCCGCTTACTGCTGTGCCTAGTTGGCACCCGGGCAGATATCTGAGCTCGGTCTGTATCATCTTCATCCGTAAGCGCAACGCCAGAATCAGATCGACCCAGCGGACTCTCCATCGGTTCGTCTCCACCAATCGTCTTCCTGTACTTATCCGTGTCGAACTTCCACAGTATATCATCCGCGCCCAGGCTAACCGCGTTGCCAGCAGTCTTCAATATCCTCGCAGCTACAGGATCTTCTTTTACACGGGTGAAGTATCGTCTTTCCCATACCATTCCGGCTGCTTTCTCCTCTTTCCGCAATGCGCGCTGTTCATTCTCGATCTTGCTCTTCTCCTGACTGACGGCAAGAATGTCGTTATCGTTGATGGCGTTCGCCACATGTTGCCATGCGCGCCGGGATTCCAGAGGATGCTGCTTCTCGATCGGGGCTACCTGAAGTGGGGTTCGCCTTAATGCGGCGAGATCGACCATCTGAAGGGCTTTGCCACGCTTATCCTTCACGGTATAGAAACCACTCCAAGTGCCTCCCAGAACGTAAAGGAGGTTCGCTTCGTCGTCCCCTCGGTACAGCTTAGCAACGAACGAGTTGCTTTCCCCCTTGAACCACCCCTTGGATGAGTAGTCGATACGGGACGTGTAGCCGGAAGAGCTGCGGATGTATGACGTCCCGCTGAGTTCAGGGGCTATCCGGCACGTCGCGATGCCTTCCACGTGTGCATTCGGCATCGTTATGAGATGGTCCTCGTTGAATCGATCTATGTGCAGAGTACTGTAGCCCTTCCGCTCGATGTTTATCGTCGTGGAAAAGTAGGCCTTGGGAGCAACATGTCCTTCTAGCTGGGGGACCATTAGCGTCACACTAATGTCCAGGGACTTTGCTCTGCACCGGGAACTGCACGTACCTGGAGACCATGCCTGTCGTTCCATATCCTGTACGCGGTTGCCGGCGGGTGGTGGCTGACTTGCTCACTAACTAACTTCGTCGTGCCCGCGTCGTCGACCCATTCGCCAAGGAAGATCTCCCCCAAGAACGGATTTAGTGGCTTTAATTTCTTCCGTTTGCCATTCTCATCCTTGGTCGCATGTTGATGCTTTAGCGTACTCAGAAACCACTGTAGGACCAGCAGCGCTCTCTTCTCCGCGCTCTCCTCCGTTGCCGGCGCCACGAAGAGACTCGGGTGCTCGGCCCAATAGGTGGTGAACTCGACGATGGACTGCGGGGCAAGGAGAAATGGCGGGGCTGTTATGGACGTTAGGTCGCCCTTGAACGTCGCGATTGACTGCGAAGAGAGAGTCAGCTACCTAGCGTCTGGATTGGAAGGCACGAATACCGAGGGAAAGCGAGCGGCGTACTTTGAGGAACTGGAACCAGGCGGACTTGTGTTGGTGGTGGTGCTCGTCCCTCTTCTGCTCATGCTTGAAAGCCGTCATCCCTACGTCTTGATGGTGTTCTCTCAGAGTCTATTACGTTGGATTGTATAGTACAGGAACGCTTCGATGAATCGTCAAGAAGCAACATGAATGGACACGATAGGGACGCCCAAGAAGTCCAATGAAGGGACTTTATATGGCTTGGCAAAACGGGAGCCCCGGTGCAATGATCCATCGATACAGCATTTGAGACAAGATAGCCCCTTGGTCCCCTCTGCCAGTTGCCACGGGAGCTATTCATATTGGCCCATTGTTGTGTTGAGCGCTTGGCGACTTTCGACTGGTGCTTGGATGTTCAGACGTAGCGTGTATCACTTTGCCATGTGAATGGGACCCAGACCCTGCAGATCTCGGCAATGTTCTAGCCGCGGATCTTTCGGTGTTTTAAGGCCATCCCTCACCACATCTTGTATTAAGTCCAGAGACCAAGTAAGGCTGTGATCGATAACTCCCTGATGGACTAATTGCCTATTGCCATGCTACTTTGCACGGGTCATCAACTAGTTCGTCAATAGTTCGAAGTCACTTGAAAAGTTGAATGGCGCTTCCTAAGCGACTGTAAGGAAGCGTTATCAATTCGTCCTATGTACACGTACTCGTTATCGATCCACTATTTGCTTTTTCGGGGCAAATAGTCGAGCCTTAGCGGCGATCCAGCAAAAAACCATTAAAAGCTATACCGCAAGTCGACCCATTTTTCCCACGTGGCAACGACTAAGGATTTATCAGAGCAGATATTCTTCAAAGCGGGCGTGGCGGTGTCGACACCGGTGTCATTAGGCCATTAGTCCCCCTTATTCGAGCCGCGAAGAGCGTTATCGATCACAGACTAAGTGATTAGGGTTGTGGCCATTCGTTGATTTTCAGGTTTTCTAAGGATTTATACTCCATGAGCTGTAACATTTGAAAGCTGCCCAGATCAAAAGACGCCCAGCGGCGATTATAACCAGGTAAGCCACTCCAGCACCAAAAGGCTGTGCCAAGCCCTGTTCGGGCAATTGAACAGTTGGTAGCAGATGCCAAGCGAACCGGGGTTTATCTCTCCGATACCCAAACGACAAACAGAGAGACGTTGAGAAAGGGCGACAGTGCTTCGGCGAAATAGAACGATGGCCTCAATTCCGAAGTTGTAAGACTGACGCCAGTCCATTACCCCAGCACTCTATGGTCGAGAAAACTAGCAGGCAAGCAATGCCCCCCAGCAATTTCGCCTTCTGCTACCGGCACCGCCACCGCCGGCGTCGAAAATGCGGCACCAGCAGTTACCGCCGAGGAGAGACCTGAGAGCCCGACTCTCGCCTAATGTTCCAAGCCCTCAAGGGCAGATTGCGATGCCGAGGAATTTTGACTACGTCAACTAGGATCTCTAAAGCTTGCGCTAGGAGTGCCGCGTGACATGTCCATCGCCCTCGTATTGTAGATCCAATGCAGGGACTTGCGCGTCATATAACCAAGTTGACGCTGCTCGTTACTGGGATGTTAAGAACGCCAAACTCGACCGCGGTTTCCGCGACGTTACTTTGTGGCCTCGTCGGAGTCAGTTTCTCATTCGCGCCAGCCTCATGTATCAGTCGGCTTGTGGTCGTGCAGTTCAGAGAGCGGCTTGGTGGCCTTCTGGGCGGAACGAGCAGCCTTAATGTCATAGTTACTTAGGGACGTGTCCTAGCCACTACCAGATTTAGACCCTGTCAAGCTTAAAGTTGGCGTGAGCTGGACTCAGTGACTTTGACGTTTGCTTTTAAGCTGTTGGATTCAGCATTGCGGCCCACGACCAAAGTAGAGCTTATGACTCGGATACAAAGCGTCAAAACTCAGCTTGTCACTAGGAATTTTTATGCGTAAAAAGAAAGTTTGACGTTTGATGGTTGGCTATGGGAAGACTTGCTTGACTACATCAAACCTTTTCGTTGTTGTTATGATATAATTCATACGGTTATTGCTTTCATGCCTTTACACATTTTATATAATCCGTATACCATCGCCGGAGACTGTCCAGATTTTGCAGAAGATTGTGTCTCAGCCCACTTTGTATGTTCTCAATATTAACGTTGTAGAAGGCTGCTTAAAGAGTGTCCCGCTCTATTATATACAGTTCCAGCGGAATCCTGCTAAGCGGTATAATGTAATGCATAACGAGAGAACCACTTGAGCCTCTACTCAAGTAGTCTATGGGAAGCGTGGTGAAAATTATTAATCTTACCATATCTAACGGAAGGTCTATTCTCACATGTTCTCAGCTTTGAAAACTGAAGCTTCCACTCAAAGTACAGGCTGTCGGGAGGGGGGAAATGGAGTTGAATAAGCTTGAGTTCCTTGCTTAAATGATTATCGATTTTAATTTTTCTTGTTAAACATTTCTGAGAAAACTGCCGCCTTACCACGCTAACTTTGACAATGTTAGCAAGTTCTCCTTCCAGTGCCCCGTATTTTCCCACCTTCACCTAGCATCCCAACCTATAAATTCACCAAGACGCAATATACTCTTTTCTCGCAATCAAACTAGTTACGAGCCTTTCGCGGGTTTAGTGTTACCCACTGCAGCATGACTTCTTACCCTATCAATTCCTACCTGGCAATCAACCAGTGCTCCGACCTCAGGAAAGGTCTGGGCCTTTTCGCATCTCAACGGATCACAAAGGGGCTCCGTATCTTCTCAGAAGCACCTATCCTAGTGTACGAGAGCAAAGAAGATGCCATAGCCCAGATTGCTTTAGATTTCCACCATTTGCCAGAAGACAGCAAGGATTTCGTCACACGTCTTTTCTCCGGACGACAAGACATCGTTCCTCTGCTCCCAACAGGTCCTCTGCGAGACGATGTGGCTGTGTCGGCAGAGCGACTGCAAGCCATTATACAGTATAACTGCATTGAAGGTCAGGGGATTGGCTGCGTGTTAGCCCCGGTCATGGGAATGATCAACCATAAGTAAGTGTGATATTGCCATGAGTTCTTCAAGAGTCTGACATACTAACCTCACCATTAATTAGTTGCAAGCCGAATACGTGGGTGTACTACAACGAAGCAGTGGGGAGCATGACCCTCCATGCCCTCCGTGACATCGACGCAGGTGACGAAATCACCATTAGCTATATGCAAGAGGCTATCTACCTCACACGGGACCAGCGCCACGCACGACTGACAACCTAGGACTTTGTCTGTCGATGCGAGGATTGCACCTCTCAGGATTCCGATACTCGCCGCGCTGCCATGGCGTCTTTGAGAAGCCAACTCGTCGCATACTACCAGAATAGCGCTGCCAGTCAGGACGATATTTATACCGCGATGTCACTTTTACGTGAGCTTGTGGCTCTCATTGAAGGAGACGACCTTGAGGGTCTCGAGCTCTCCCTCGCATATGTCGAGCAGGCCCGGTTGTTTCGTCTTCTGGGCGATGAGCGGGGCCGCCGAGACAAGCTCAGAAAGGCTCTACAGTTCCGGCTGCTCTGTCTTGGGGCAGACCACCCCACCGTCTGCAGACTTGTCGAGGACATGAACTAGGAGCTGGCTTTAGTGGCATTGGCTGAAGTGAGTTTAAGCTGATATAACTTGTATCTTTTGTGAAACTATCTTGAAAAATAAGTAATTCCCAGACGTATACCCGCTTGTCCCACGAAAACACCGAACGCGAGAGGTTTTCATTTCTTTGCGAAAAAAGTGCGCAGGTATGGTCGTCTGGAGAGATATTTCCGAGGACATGAATAAACTCGCGTTTGGACGTTGTAGGCTTCAGACGCTGCCGAGGACCAGGTTCAACTGGGTTAGCTAGTACTATCATGTAAATAGTTTCCTAGCTTTGAATTAGAATGAGAAACCTGCCATGGTAAACGCTATACTTTACTGCAACATGCAATAACTGAACATTCATCGATTATACGTCCCAGAGGCCGGTTGTTCATAGAATATTCAAGTACTGTTGCCGGGTAAATGCTTGTTCACTTATCCCAGTTCAGTTGCTACATATCAGATTGGTTGATTTTTACTCTAGCTAGAAGCCAATTAAAACGTACAACTATACAGGCCAAGAATCACTAGAAAGCCAAAGATAACGTGAAACGACGTAGGAAGTAATTGGTTGTCGTCACAACTCCCTTAGATCCCCTGGCCATGTTCCCACTCGATGATATCAGGGCGTCTAGTGACGCCTGTCTTGATGAAACACCAGCCGACCTCGATGCCAGCGTCTCGAAGAGACTCCACTTCAGAGAGCGTTTGCTGGACCGTACTTACGATCATCGTGCCCAGAATGGGATGGATGTGGTAGGGCGAATACAAAGTCCAGGAAGGTTCGTCTTCTGCAGTGTCAGGGGTCTGGCCCACTTGCATCTCGGCGACAACTTCATGGAACGGCCCCTCAACCAAGGCGACGTCCGGCCATCGATACATGAACTCCACCAAGATCTTCCTCAAGCAAGGTAGGAAGGTGAACGGCGCACCGGGCCTGCGGGAAAACACATGATAACCGCATACGAGGTGCTGAAGGTTCTTCGGTCAACCAGGATGTTCCTCAGCCACGCGAAATTGGGGGCCTTGAATTTCCCGACATGTAGTTGGTTGAATAATTCCACTGCGATCGCCTCATCTAGAAAGAAGGTCGTTTCTTGGTGGAAGGGTCTGTCTCCCACGGAGAGTGAGACGAGAGGCCTCCGTCGCAACCCATGGAAGAAATTGATGATATTCGCGCCCATATCGACGACTGATCGCACGGGGAGGTTCAAGCAGTAGTTCGCGACTTCTCGTCTCGCTTCCTCATGCGTTTGCCACAGACCGCGAGGAAATGGTGGTGGATGCCGTGACAGGACAACCAGAGGGCCCCCGCGTTGGTCTTCGCCGTAGTATACACAAAGTGTACGGATGGTATTCATCTGATCAAAGACGGCCATACGGTAGACATCGAAGCGTAGCTCGGGCGGTAGCCGGGGAAAGAAGTTGAAACGGCGTTCGCGAATTTCGCCTTCGCCTGTACTGTCGCTATTGGTTCCTGTGTCGCCAATTCGTATCGTAGAATTGCCTCTGTTGCCCTCTCCGCGGTTTGGAATGGGGCTTTGCTCTTCATGCACGTCCATCGCGGCGTTGGTGATGCTCTCTGCACTTCTTCTACCAACCTGTGGTAAACCAATACTGGTACGCGTATTTTGCAATGAACTAGGGATCAGGAAGCCGATCTGGGTATTTGGCAGGCTTTCCTGCCTTATATAGAAATGTCTTCAAGGCTAGATTAACATAGGCCCAGAGGGCAAATGGCGGCTCAAGAGAGTCAGGCTTCGTCTTCGGTTTGCCATTTACTTTCTCATAACAGTCATCAACTGTATAAAGTCGCGATCTGGTCAACGTCTTCAATAACAGGAGATAATAGGAAAACCAATAGGAGTCGTTGGGCCTGTTCAAACGAGTGAAGGGCGACTCATCCAGTATAAGCAGTCATATATCGTCACAACCCCAACAAATGCATACTACAACACATATGGTAGTTAGGTTCAATGATGGCTGACGGTTAAGGCGTGGTGAAATCCTAGATGTAGAGAAGATTGCACCACTGACGATTTTGTCCCCTTTAATTGCCTGGATCACATACCCAACCGCCAACGACCTCCTGCTTCGTCACAACATGGAATCTAATAGACAGTCTGATGAGCCAGTGACTGAAGAGCGTAGAAACAGTGCGCAATTCAGCTCGTCATAAGAACCATATGCGGAACTGGCTCATACTCCGTTGTACGGCTGGTGGAACAGTATTTTTGACTCCCACTAGGACACGTACCAATCATAACCTCTAACGTATTATCCTCTTGCCTTTCATTCATTGTACTAGACAATACGTATCTATTCATCCCTCTGCTCTATTACCCATAATTCAGGTGGGCCAAGAACCGTGGTAAAAAGGGGGAAATAGGGACCCAGTAACAGAAGTATCCAGCGAAGCTGAGACCCCGGATAATCGCAAACGCTATCTCCCGTGATGTATTAAGGAAATTCGGGGGAGATCTTGGAGGCGACGATCTCAGGGCCCAATGCCGGACTCCCCAACGGGAACAAGCCAAGCTCACAATACCACTTGTTTATATGAGCTATTGGCCTCTCATTGGTACCTATTCGATGACTGAGCCTTCATTGCAGCCCTGAGAATCCCGAATTCCCGGTATGAACGTACTAGTGGTCAAATTGTCTGACCTCGGAAGTACGAAGCCTCTTGTGGGAGATTTCAAAGTGAATAAACTGCTATCATGGGAAGAGCGTTGGACAATGTTGAGTTTCAATTGAATGGCACTACGAGTGCAATACGAAGACGTAGAAAACGACAGGAGGATCCTCCCCTTGGATCAAGCCGGTTAATCGTATTCGAAACGCCGGTTAACGTGGGGCGCCAATGTCCGGCCGGATCACTCACGCAGCCCCCGCTCGCAACAACTGACTCAATGCAGGAAAGCCACCAGGCGGGCCGACAAGCAGCTTACACGGTGTTACTGTACCATTGTGGCAGTGATAGCGATTCTTAAGTCTCTTGAGCGCACTTGACAATAATCTCTGTCTTGGCGCACGCCACTTACAAATAGCCTTATCAGCTGCAGACACTGTAGTCAGGGGCTAACACGGACACCGCACTTACATATGACCCTGGAGCTAATATCTCCGATGAATAAACGGGGATGAAAAGCATCTATACATAGTTGACACTATCTAGTAAATCTCGAATATAGCGAGCCGGCAGGAAACAGTTTGCTGAAATTGTAAACAAAAATATCAGTCAGTTTCATCTGCCCCTACGATGCCGGGTCAGATATTGAAACTTGATTAGTCGACGTGGCATTACTTCATGGGACCTTTTCGTACGTTGAACGCTCCTTAACTACCAATTTAACAATCCAGTTCCACATTCTGATTCGAAAGTCTCAAGGTATAGGGACAAGATGCACAGTTTCCACCCAATGAAGTGGCCTATGCAAGGTCCCATTTGTCACTACAATACGACGCTATGGTGAATTCGGTTGCACCGTGCGAAATGCCGGTCCTCCGCTAGTCAGCGTGAATGCGGAGGGCATTCTATATCAGGCGATTCAATCAGATTATTTGAAATATACCTAATACCCTCCGTGTGTTTCTGCCTTGGTTCATGACCATGAGGTTGGCGATCGAACCGACTGAGAGCTTGGGAACTGAAAAATCCCTTGCCGCTTTCTTATCTCGCCGGTACAAGCAATTTGTAATGATAGAAGCTGAGGAATTGGCATGCGATATGCCATGCTGCTATACTATGGGAGATTCTCTGCTTACCCAATATGGCTGCAGGAACATCCACCGGATCGCTTCACACTCTATTCCGTGATACGGGACAATATTCATCAGGAGAATTATATATAGAGGCAATCCTTCCTCGTTCTAATACGTAGTCGAGTTCTCTAGCCTGTGTCTCCCGAGCTTCCTCAAACGGGCCAATACGCTACAGAGCTGTCACACTCTAGACAGTGAAAGAAGGCCTGGTGTTCTCATCTTCTTCGGACCTCTTGCTATAATATATCTTCTCTACGATGAAACTCCGAAGCAGCGTGGTATTTGCCATTTCGGCACCGGCGGTTTCCGGCGTCCATGGAACCCGGAACTTCCAGCGACAATGCCGTGGCCTTGCACACTCCCTAGACATCTCAGGGGCTCGAGACGTCTTTTCCGAGTTCGTCCTATTGGGGACAGACGTCGAACTCCCTGTTAGGGATCCGTCTTGCAACCGGACATCTCATGAGGTTACGGTCAACCTTTGCCGCGTGGGCATGTCCGTCAGCACGTCTGAGCGATCCGGCATCTACATGGAAGCGTGGCTTCCCGAGCACTGGTCGTGCCGTTTCCTGCACACTGGAACGGGGGCCTGGGCGGTTGCATCATGTACGAGGACATAGAATACGCAGCGTCTTTCGGATTCGCAAGCGTCGGAACCAACAACGGGCACGACGGGGTGTACGGAGATGCTTTCTTGCACAACCCTGATGTCATCGAGGATTATGCTTACCGGGCGGTACATACAGGGGTAGTCGTCGGCAAGGACGTGACTCGGTCCTTTTATGGCACCCCTCACACTAAGAGCTACTTCCTGTCCTGCTCCGCTGGCGGCCGCTCCGGTTTCAAGGAGGCGCAGGACTTCCCAGAGGATTTCAATGGGATTATTGCTGGGGCGCCGGCCATTAACTTCAACAATATCACTTCGTGGAGTTGTAGTTTTCTCCCCACCACCGGCCCCGTGGACTAGCCGACCTTTGTTCCTATGGACATGTGGCCAATTATCCATGACGATATCTTGGCTCAGTACGATGAGATCGACGGACTCCGCGATGGTGTTCTGGAGTCACCAGATCTCTGCGAATATACATCAGACAGCCTCATCTGTGCCGAAGGGCAGACGATCGGATGTCTTACGCCGACACGAGTCGAGACCGTCCGTACCATCTACTCGCCCCTCGTCGGCGAAGACGGCAGCCTCACGTACCCGCGGATGCAGCTTGGGTCAGAAGACACCGAGGCACCGGCGGCTTATTACTATGGGGTCCCTTTCATAGAGTACGACTGGTTTAAGTACGTCGTCTTCAACGACTCGGACTGGGATCCGTTTAGCCTGGCTCCTCCGGACTACACGTTCATCCACAACCAGAAACCTTTTGACGTCGAAACCTGGAAGGGCGATCTGTCTGGATTCAAGTAAAGGGGCGGTAAATTGCTTACCTACCACAGTCTAAAGGATGGCATCATCACAAGTGAAATCTCGCCGTTTTACTACGAACATGTATCCGAGACCATGGGGCTGTCCCCGTCGGAGATGGACGACTTCTACCACCTGTTCCGTATTTCTGGTATGGCGCACTGCGAAGGCGGGCCGGGCGCCGCGTTTATGGGAAACACTCGACGCAATATGGCGACAGAAGACCCGGACAAGAATGTCCTATGGTCCATAGTGCGCTGCGTCGAACAGGGAATCGTGCCGGACACCATCACGGGGACTGCCTATGTCAACGGTAGCAAGAGCGCTGGTGAGGCGTTCAAGAGGAAGCACTGCCGATGGCCCTTCCGAAACGTGTATCAAGGCGGAGACCCGGATCTGGAGGATAGCTGGGGTTGCGTGTACTCCGGCCTCAACGTGTCCTGATTATATCGCATAGCAAAAGCTGGAGATCGCGTGTTTGGCAGAACCGCAGTCACAGCGAGAGCAAACGAGCTTTTCTCCAATGATCTAAGTACTCTACAGGACGCGCCAGTTCAGTTACCATGAAGAGGAGGAGCAGACATTCATCATGAACCACTTCCCATGCAATTCAATGTATGTAGTATTGCGTCAGACTTTATCATAGATAGTATAACAAGCAGGGCATGTTCAAATCAGACGCAAAATTTTCGCCATTTCTCCTTGACTCTCTCCGTTGTCGAACGGGGACTACAGAGAGTAGTCAGAAAGTCCTGGACTGCTGTATCCACCTTGACGCCGGTCTTACGAGTATAAACCGACTTGTGATGGTTCTACAAAACTAAACCAGCTGGTGTATGTCGAATTACCAACCCCAGTAACCCTTCAGCGGCGAATACTTTGCTTCCATTGTAGACTGAGCGATTGATCTCTTCGACAACTCTCATAACTGGGCTATAGCCTCCAGCAACGCAGTCTGAATAACCTCGGGTAGGTCGGCGTCTGCTTCACAGTAGCCATATGTTCCTCGAGTAGATGATATAAGCCCGCCATGACCTGGTCATGCATTGCAGCGACAGTAGTATGATTAGCCAGATCACAAGTGGAAGAGATGGGTTTGTTTTCCGAGGCGATCAACTTCCACAACCCCGTCCCTTCAAGTGTAGAGATTAAAGTCGTTCATAGAATGGTCTCCCAAAAAGCCTCGTTTTTGGCACCCAGATCGGTCAACCCTTATAGATCTCGCCTCCATTCTCGGGAACGCACTCCCTAGTGGTGTTTTAGTTGTCGTTTACATGGTCCGAGAAGCACTGCGGATTCTCCCGGAGGTTGAGTGCGTGGCCTTCGGATACGCCCACCTCTGCTTCCAGGATTTCGCATATTACTCCTCTTAGATTTAACTTTTGCGGAACTCTGTAATATGACCCCCCTACTGTCACCCTGGAGGTAGCTACGGGGTGTTGACTCTAATCCGGCGATTGCCTCCGAGTTGGGGGTTAAAGGTGTTGATAGTATGTATATCGTTAAGATCGGCCCGCAAGAATCTGTCGACACCTTGTAGATTCTCGAAAATGCTCTCAAAGGGCAAAAGTTTGGGTCGCTTTGGGTAGGCCTTTAGGGGTAATTACCAGCTCGGCTTACCCGCCTTATGAAGGTCTTCAATTGCACCGAGGAATGCTGGGTCCGGAAAGTTGGTATTTTGCGCAAAGCGGATATTGCTTTTACCGATCGTGTTCCTGATAATTTGTCGGTAACTACTTTTCCGATCAGGCAAGAGTTAAAAGCTGCTTCAGAAGCTAAAATTTACCAAGGGCTTTTCTAAGAAACCTGTGTCCGTTCGCTAGGGGATAGGGGGCAGGAACAACCCCAGAAATTGTCCCATATTCACCATGGAAAACACAATGTGTCTTGCAAGGATTGGACATATAATGATCATTGTCTATATCGCAAGGAGACTGCTTTCCAAAATCTACCCTCGAGACGGTTGACGCGGAATTTTCCGGCCGAAAGATAAGAAAGCGAAGCATGAGAATTGGGTTGTCGCCCAATTCTGCAAGGGTGATCTGTGGTGCCATAGTATCAGTTTTAGCTTAGACCTTAAGGTAGGGAAAGGGAGACTAAGAGCCGATAGTTTGAGAACAGCCTTAGGCGTTGGCCCATAGACATCTCCTTGATCCAGGTGCCCTCCAAGGCTAAATAGCATCGTCAATTCTGACTAATGTTGTCTGCTACAGGTTGTTGAAGTATCCAGACGTTATTGAACTCTTCTAGTGGGAGCTCTAGCATGGGAACGTCATCTGCATGGGAACTAAACCAGTGCAATTCGTGCAATGTCATTCTTTTGCTTGGGGCATGAGTATATATAGACGGGCAGATATCGGGCGAAATAGCTTCAATGGTTGAATAACACTAGAGAGAATCCATTGGAGTGGCCCAATCAAGCAGTATACGAGCTCAGGGGACTGTGCGAAATATAATATTGTCATAAAACGACGAACGGTGCTTCCCAAGCGCCGGGTGCGTAAAAGGGAAGTCTACTGTGAATTTTAACAGTCAGGGAACGGATATGCGCAGGAGACGTCAATAGTCGAAGAGCACATGGGAGAAAATTAATACAGATACGTCGATCACTAAAGCAACAGGAGAGCGAGTCATCATTTCAAAACCGTAACTGATTTCTTGATAGAAACTGATATATAATTTAGCAAGTGCGCTGGTTTTGGGTATTTGGTAATTCAAACAAATAGGAATGGAAATGTTTACGTGTTATGTGCCCCATTCGCAAAAGCGTGTCCCTGTAGGATTCAATTTCAAACCTTCACCACGGCAGTATCCAGGGGTTTCGTTGCGTCAGCGGCATATAGTGACTGATGTATAGTGAAGAATTTACCCCTAGCGACCGTACACCAAGATTTTGTCATTGCTGTCAAAATGGACGGACACATGATAGAATTATAACAATAAGGAAGTGTGATGACCCTCAGTTCCGAGCACAATCCTCACGTATCTTCCCTATTATTTTATGACTCCATATCGTGTGTCATGTCTCCGTCGGCCTCCTCATGAGACAAGTAAGGATTTGTGTTGTCTATATTAGAACGTTTGTTAGTACATGGGGGTCGTATGGACAGGTTATGGGATGACGAACGGCAAATGTCCATGCATAAGTCATGCTCGGTACCTGAGGTGCCAAATTTCTGGATACAGAGGTTATGGCAGGTTTCCTCGAAGATTGTTTGGATATATTCCAGGATTTCGGCCTTTGATAGTCTGTCCTTGGCCCCCTTTTGAGTAGCGGGCAGGGCAGAAGTAGCCGCAGCTACGGTGACGAAGAGGTAGATGGGTCGCATTATTATAAGTTGTTTATCGGCAGGTATAGCCCGTAGGTCGATGTTCGCAAAGATTTCAACGAGTTCTCCAGGTTGTTAAACTAAGAAGTAGGATGGAAGGTTGAAATATCAAGCATGGGGCACCACGTTATGTTCAACGTCCGTCAAAGGATCCTTTAATGACGTCTCATGGATGGCTGGAGATGGACATCTTCAGGTCTTCTCTTTTCCTTCAAGCACGACAAGGGATAACTCCGAGCTAAAGTCATTCATTCAAAGTTGAACAAGGAGAGCTCGGGACACTCAAATCGCAATTTTGTTGCGGCATTGAACACACGGACAGCTCCGAGTAACAATAAAGCAATAGCTCAATATTCGGTGGCAAATTTGATTCGACACACAAAGAGGGCGATCGCTTTGGAAGAGGCGGGTTAGACTTCGTGAGCCCATTATCCCCATAACCTAAACAAAGCTCCATGCAGAGGTGTACTTTCGAAGCTTTGTTCAGTGCTAAATGCGGCGTTTCGTAACTTTGAAGGTATTATCCAGGTACTCAGGGAGCAATCCTTCGCCGGGCTTTGGAGAGCCCTTTAGAAAGATCCCGGGCATTTTATCGACGCTTTACATGGTGATTCAACGGCCATCACTCCAACTATAGGACCTAGGTTCCCCGGGCTTTGGTCATGGACGGATTGGATATCTGAGTCTGTACTCTTATACTCCCGTATTAGGAAATTTCATTCATTGAGGTTTGGAATAGCACAGTGAGATGGCCGAGCTGGCTATGGGGCTACGTTGGGTTCACCTGTTCAGAATCAAAATCGCAGTGGAGCAATTCGCATGGCTAAGTCCAACCTTCATCAGACTTTCCTTTTTGACAATTGTCACAGCCGTAAAAGGCCCGATGTAGGGTCGGGATGGGTTGGGATGGATAATGTTTTGGCTTGTTCCCGAGAGCATCTGTACATATTTTCTATTTTCTCAACCGTTAGTAAATGTGCATGTGCTATTTTTCCATTCCCACTCGACGGATACGACTAACAGTTAGAGCCGCAGAACTGTAGAATCAAACGGGCTGTTGCGTGTGTCATGTTATACAGGCAGATGAGTTCTTGAGGTCTGTTTATACTCGATGGTGGCCTTTGCTAACTATCATGGCTTATAGAATATCAGAAGGTCAGCAGATTTCCCAGAGATATCTTGGTGTATCCCCTATTACCCCTATCTTATACCCAACATCACGTGCCAACCTTCACCACGCGCTTAGGGCGTTTATGCCCCCGAGCCTGCGCCTAGCCTGCGCCTAGCCTGCCCCACACGGCCCGTAATCTCCATGGCATAGTACATACGTCACGCCCAGCCTGCGCATTCCGGGGAACGAACATTAACAACTACAAGCGACTGCAACGGTAGATCTTCAACTTCTTGTCTCTACCGCTAGTAAGGAGTTCTGGCTTTATGGAATGGGTTCCCCATTAGAAGGCTATACAAGATGGGGCAAGCCCACTCGAATGAGTTAGCGCCTCGGTCCAAGGAACAGATCACGACAGAACTGGTGAGGACGTCTTTGTCTTTATCTGCCTTTAATTACAGATAGCCGTGCTCTTGATATACCTGCCTACGACGAAGCTTAGCTGACATTGCGTGTTATCGACAACGAACAGGCCGAGAAGTTCGCTCGCAAATGCTTCGAGCCTTTCGAGTTATACTCCTTCAAGGACAACTTCAAATCCCTTGCTGACCATGAGCCAAATACCGGCATCCGTTACCTCAAGGAGGACACCATCGCCCGCTTCCTCGAGCTCCCCGACATCCTAGCCGTGTCGCCCGTCATCTTCCACATGCTCTCCTACATCGGGGCCTTCCCATTCCTCCAAGATGCTCCTGCGGTATTGGGGTTCGAGCAGATGATTATGGTCGTGACGATCATGACGGGACGGTTCGCGAAGGTTCTGGCTAAGAGCGCTAGTAACAGGAGGAAGTTGCTGTTCAAGAGCTTAGCGGTCTACGATCGGAAACTCTCCGAAATTGAGAAGCAGCAACGTGAGAAGAGCGCAGTGGACCGGAAAGGTGGTGGCGGTGCGGGCGGTGCGAGGAGCCATGCCGCCGGGTTCGCCATTGACGAGGCTGCCGATGACTTCGAAGATGAAGCTGTCGACGACGACGAGCTGGTTTTGGGTGCTCTGGACGCCCTGGATATCGACGACGCCTTCAAGACAGGAGATTCGCACTCAGCAACCACCCATGGAGCGATGATACCCGCCGATAACTTCCGAAAATTCATCATGTTGATGCTCCTGGCTGCGCCACTAGGCCCGCAGGAAAATCTATCAAGCTATGCAGATCGTGTCAAAGGTTCGCAGCTCGAGAATTTGCGAACAACGGCCGAGAACATCCTATCTGCGTTCCTCAACGTGGAGAAATCTCCCGGTATCACGTTTAAGCAGTTTAACAACATCATACCCATGAATCTCCCGTACTTCTTCGAGGGGTTCAACCCCCTATTCGAGCATTTCCTGTTCTCCAAAAATCTGGACCTCTCCAAGCGTCGGGATGGCCAACCGGAGCCCCCGGTGCCAGCCATCGCTCTGCCGCCCCTCTTGCAAGACAAGGGCCAGATCATGAACCCCAGCGTCCTGTCCCAGCTGTCGTTCTTCATCCCCGGAAGCGATCTCTTCCGGCGGCTGCGACTGCTGTACTCGGGCTCCGACGCGGGGTACTCGATGGGCAGCTTTGAGTCCAAGGTCTTCAACTGGCGCGCGCCCACCATCCTGCTGATATCTGGCACGCGGCTCCCTGACTCAGCGGGAAGAAGCGGCGGCTCCGAGGGCGCGTTCAAGGACTCGCTGCCGCCGAAGCGGTTCCCCGACGGCGGCCCCGCACACCGCGACCGCCTCGTGTTCGGCGCCTACGTCAGTGAGCCCTGGCGGCACACGCACCGGGGATGCTTCGGCTCGCCCGACACGCTGCTGTTCCAGCTCGCGCCCGCGCACGACGTGTTCCGCGCGTCGGCGCTGAACCACGAGTACGTGGCGTTCGCGAAGCCGTCGCCGACGGTGTCGACGCCGGGCATCACGCTGGGGTGCCCGCCCCCGCGGTCCACGCACACGGGCCACCACGAGGCGCCGCTGCGGCACCTGGGCCCCGTGTCGCTGGCGGTGGACTCGAGCTTCGAGTTCGGCGTCTTCACGCACGACTACAGGTCGCGGGGCGGCGCGTTCGCGGGCAGCGTCTCCCGGAAGTTCGACTTCCAGGAGCGCTTCGAGGTCGTCGACATCGAGGTCTGGGGCTGCGGCGGCGACGAGGAGGCGCGCGTCCAGCGCGAGCGCTGGGAGTGGGAGGCCCGCGAGGCCGAGGCGAGGCGCCGCATCAACCTGGGCACCGGCGACAGGGAGGCCGACCGCTCGCTCCTGGAGATGGCGGGCCTCGTGGGGCAAAATAGGAGTGGTGGGTCCATGGGTTGATAAGAGTTACATCACGAGAGAGATGACTGGACTTGGTTTGGATCCACCGTATTTCGGCCTATATTTTATTTTTCCTAGACACCTTGACAGCTGTCAGATTCCTAGTAGCCTGTAAGTGGCCCTTATACACCCCCTTAATGCATGCACCGACCTAATACACTTGATTTTGTAGGTGGTTTGCAAGGTTTTCAATTGATGCTAGCATTGCAACAGTATAGGTATCTGTTGCACTTTAACACTATACGGAGTGCGACGCATCACAACAATATATAGAGAAATCAATCAATCCTCCGTTAGGTCAATTAGTTCCTGACCTTCCTGACCTTCGAGTGGAAGGCGTACCATGATGTATTCAGTAACAAGAAGGCGTTTCTATGAAAGGGAGACCGCGGGTGGGCAGGTGGTGCTGCTTTGTTTTTGCAACCTGGTGCGCACCCGGTTGCAAGTATTGCAATGAGAAATCGCTGTTTGGAAAAGCGTCGATTCGATTCGATATTGCACCTAAAACGTAACCTTTTTAATGTGTGGGGTGGCACAGGCCGGTCTCATACAACCTACACAGAAGTGGGCAGCTGCCAAGGGTGGCAGGAAAAATAAAATATAGCCGGAATAGGGTGGCTCTTGGTTTGGCCCCTCCGCATAATCGAAGAAATAGTGTTTGGCGTTGGGTTAGGGATCATGCTTATGGATCAATGGATGGACAAACGCAGCGGCAACGGGTATTCGGTAGAACTCGTATGTAGACAGTATTTTACAAGACTGTAGATTGCCGTTTTCCAAATCCATTCAAAGTGATGTCGTCCTGGTGTGATATGCCAGGTACCCACTCCTTCGTTATATATACAGAGTCCAAAATATACAGACAGAGCGGAGCTCTCTTCCCGGTATGGTGCCGAATGTGCAACCGCTCCTAGCCGGGCCCATCATGCTGCATACCGTAAGCCATACGGTATTTCGTGTTCTTTTCTTCGTTTCTCCCTCTCGCCCCTATTTCTTTGGCGTCTCGGCCTCTACCTTCTTCACCTCAGCTGGTTTCGCGCTCTCGGCCTGTTTCGCGCTCTCGCTGTCGCTCTTCTTCGTGCCGAACCAACCCCCAACATCCGCCAGCGCACCCAGCACACCACCACCATTCCCGGCCCCGGCCTGAGCCTGAGCCTGAGCCTGAGCCTGGTCCCTGCCAACCTTGGCCTCGCCACCTCCACCCGCGGCGTCAGTCTGGCGACCGACCTCGTCCTTTGTCACACCGTCGGCCGCCCGGTCGGCGGCGCGGCGCATCTCGACACGCTCGCGGCGGCGGCGCATGTTCTCCTGCAGCTCGCGCTCCTCCCGGTCGCGGACCTCGAGCTCGTGCAGCCAGCGCTGGTGGCGCTCCTCGGCGCGCCTCTGGGCCTCGAGCTTGATGAGCTCGGCCCGCTTCTCCCGGTCGGCCCCGTAGTACGCGCCGCCCGCCACGATGGCCACCACCGTGAATGCCTGCGCCCCGATCCGCGCCCGGAACATCCGCTGCACCTGCTCGTGGTCCCCCCGCCGCATCGCCCGCCACGCGTTGTACAAAGCCAGGCAGGTTAGGGCCGTTCCTGTTGTTGTGGGAAGTGGTCTGTTAGCCGGGGTCGGGACAGTCCTCCTCCTCCTGGACTGGATACGTGGGTGGGCATTCGTGATGAGGCGGGGAGGGCTGGGGCTACGCGGGGCTACCATCAGAAACGAAGGGGAGAAAGAGTCGTCGTCGTACCGAGTGGGATTAGAGGTTCTTCGCGCAGCTTGCGCTTTACTTTCTGGAAGCCGGTCTCCTGGTATTCTCTAGATAATTCATTACGTGAGCTATGACTAGGTCCATTGGCACTAGGCAAGGAACGTACTGGTCTTCGTCGAACGACGAAGGCATCCGAGATTTGTCCGTCATCTTGGGTACTCTATTTGTCGTCGGGACGCGGGCCTAAAATATTCTTTGCAAACCGGTCATGTCCCTCGTGAGTGGTTGGCGGGGGCTGGTTGGGGTTGGGCTTTGGACCAGCACTATCGTGAGAATAATGATGGCCTTTGAATTGGCGACTCCCAATCCCGTCCGATGGTGAAAAGCCGAGCTCGAGTGATAAAAGCTGCCGGGTATAGGCAGCTTAGGTCATACGTACAGGGGTTCTTATCTACTATCTAGCCACCGGAGCCAGCCGATAAGAGCCAAAGAGGGGCATTCCTGCCCTGCGATGCGTTTCCAGAGGGCACAACAGAGCCGGGCCCCACTGGAGCTGAACCCGCAGGCCACGCCACATTAGAGCCCTGCAGAAAGATCTGCCCCGCCATCGGGTTCTGTAATTTTTTGAGCTTTTGAGCGCTGAATGACAACCGATTTAACGTAGATTCCGGCTCTCGTATCACGGTCACTGTATTCTTTCGTTTCTTAAACTTTAGAATACCCGAAATACAGAAATGGCGGGCCCAGATTCCGTACCTGTCGATGCCGTCATGGCCAATGGCATCGAGAACGGTGTCAACGGCCACTCGCCCCGTCAACCGTCCCTCTCGGGCTTGTCGCTCACTGAGTACAGCGCGAACCCGTCGCCGCCATCGGAGGATCACCAGGCCCGTATCAGGAATATCGTACCGGAAGAGTTTATACTACCAAACGGGCACCCTGACGTTCGTAATGCATTCTCCGAGACTATTTGATGCTATTATTCACTTTCTCGGCTTTTTAATGTGAAGAATTGGTCCCAATGGCTGACAGTTGCGTTGTGGTGGTAGTATCTACGACTCATACTCACATCACGAGTATACGAAGCATGCAAAGAAACTTCATTAACGCCCGCCATAAACCTTTCGAATCGCCTCGAATGCAATGTCCTGCTTAAAAGAGAAGATGAACAGCCCGTCTTCAGTTTCAAATTGCGCGGAGCTTACAACAAAATGGCACACCTAGACCGGGCCCACAGCTGGAAGGGCGTCGTTGCTTGCAGTGCTGGGAACCACGCCCAAGGAGTCGCCTACTCTGCAAGATTACTAAAGATACCCGCCACCATTGTCATGCCCCAGGGTACGCCTAGCATCAAACATAGGAATGTGTCAAGGATGGGGGGCTGCGTGGTCCTCCACGGTCAAGACTTCGACGCCGCCAAGGAGGAATGCAAGAGGTTACAACAGGTGCACGGGCTTATCGACATCCCCCCGTTCGACGACCCATACGTCATTGCTGGGCAGGGCACTATAGGCATGGAGCTGCTCCGGCAGACAAACATCCAGAAACTCGAGGCCGTATTCTGCTGTGTCGGTGGTGGTGGCCTCATCGCGGGAATCGGAGTATACATCAAACGAATTGCACCACACGTCAAGATTATCGGAGTCGAAGCCGAAGACGCCAACGCCATGGTCCAGTCGTTAATAGAAAAGAAGCGGGTGGTGCTAAAGGAGGTGGGCTTGTTCGCCGATGGCGCGGCCGTCAAGACGGTCGGCGAGGAGACGTTCCGCATCGCATCCGAAGTAGTAGACGAGGTGATCAACGTCAACACGGACGAGATCTGTGCCGCTATCAAGGACGTATTCGAGGACACGCGCTCGATCGTGGAGCCCGCGGGTGCGCTCTCGCTTGCCGGCCTCAAGAAATGGGTCGCGGCGAACCCGTCGAGCGACCCGAACCGCTCCGTCGTGGCCGTCACCAGCGGCGCCAACATGAACTTCGACCGGCTGCGGTTCGTGGCAGAGCGCGCGACTCTGGGCGAGGGCAAGGAAGCGCTCCTGTGCGTCAGCATTCCCGAGCGCCCTGGGGCGTTCGCGGAGCTCATCAGCAACGTCATGCCGCATGCGGTAACGGAGTTCTCGTACCGCTACGCCACGGACGAGGTGGCCAACGTGCTCGTCGGCATCTCGCTGTCGGGCGCGGCATCACAGCGCGCCGCTGAGCTGCAGGCGCTAACGGACCGCATCACGGGTGACCCTAACGCCAAAATGACGGTCACGGACCTGTCGGGCGACGAGCTCGCCAAGTCGCACGTGCGCTACCTCGTCGGCGGGCGCTCCGACGTCGCCCACGAGCGCCTCTACATGTTCAACTTCCCCGAGCGGCCAGGCGCCCTCGAGAAGTTCCTGCGCACCCTGCGCCTGCGGTTTAATATCAGCCTGTTCCAGTACCGCAACAACGGCAGCGACGTCGGCAAGATTCTCGCGGGCGTCCAGTGCCCCGACGCCGAAGTCCCCGACCTCGAGGACCGCCTCCGCGAAATCGGGTACCCCTGGACCGACTGCACGCAGAGCAATGTTTTTAAGACGTTTTTGAGGAGTTGAATGTCTTTCGGTTGCTAGTTATATGGGTTTAAGATGACTTGCTAGATAGACAGCTGAGCAGGTCAGGGGGCTACCTAAGTTGTAGTGCTCGATGCATTGGTTTCGCCGGAGTCCGGAGTGTGATGTGGATTGCCATCTGGCTGGTATTTAGCTGGGTTTACAGAGTTTAGAGAAAAGATGGCGAGAGAGAAGTTAAATAGATATCTGAAAGAACGGCGATGCCTAGAGAGGTTTACGATTTGAATTCGATACATGCGTATTGATATTCCGCTACTTAATTAAGTACCAGAGGCCTTTTATCCTTATTCTAAGTGTTATATCTCAGTTTCGCAGGGTGCTTGGGGCGGTACCGGGTAAGTAGCTTCCGCGCCCGTGGCCGGGAATTGCCGAAAAACTTCCACTGTCCAATCGATACAACCACCGCTACCGCCGTTCGCAGCTTCACATCACATTCCCCCCGACACCGACCGACAACTCCCAAACCGCCGTCTACGGTCAAGTCCCGAAACGCGCAACCGGAAAATAAACCAATCCAACCAGTGCGCGCACATCAGAGGAGCTGCGAAAATGCCGCCGTCATCATCCCTCCTCCCATCCCTTCGGGCGCTATCGATACTCTCCTCCGCGGCCGCCCCGTCCAGAGCAGCGTTCACACTCCTACACCGCACAACGACAGTAACACGGCAACTACAGCCCGTCCGCGCCATCTCGTCGCAGGCGGTACTGGCGCCCGGGATGGCCGCACGCCCGGCTCCCGTGTTGCAGGCGAAGACCCAGGTGACGGCACAGCAGCAGGCGAGGGGCATGAAGGTGCATAGTTCGATTAAGAAGCGGTGCGAGCATTGCAAGGTTGGTCTTTTGACTGTTTGCCTAGTTTGCCTAATATGAAGATCTCTGTGGGAAGGGCGGATAGGAGGTTCTCTTTCGGTTCGGGTTGCGTGTTACGAGATAGACTGCCGAGTTGGACCTCTAAGAGCGAAATGCAGAGGAAGATAGATACGCGGGAGATGCGATGCTGGGTTCGGATTTATGCTGACGATGGTGTTTTTATTCAGGTCGTCCGGAGGAAAGCGGGGAAGCGACATCGAGGGTATAGATACATCATCTGCAGCGCGAATCCGAGACACAAGCAGCGACAAGGTTAATTAAGCCAGGGAACGAACGGCGAGGGCTAGGCGAACGAGAGCTATGTGATCGGAAGGAGAGAGTGCGAGGATACTCGTTGTATTATACCACCAATAGGAGATGGCCTGTAAAGACTCGATCGAGCATTTTATAGATCGGCCGGGAAGCGTGCGGTTTTGTATATTTTAAACTACCGCATCACTTGGTACACGGATCGCGTTTATATCTGAACATATTACGTCGAAGCGCGCATTATACTTTGCAGCGGCCACAGGTGCTTTTCGGAACTCGAGGAGTGTCTCAGGCCTCAAATTCCATGGTTTCCCGGCCGGGTTAGCTAGATATTTCTATTGTCTATACACATATATGTGCGATACTCCTACATCCCCCCGATATACCTCTCCATAGCCTCCCACTCGGTCTTGCCCGTCGACAACAGGTACCGTATGTGCCCGAGGTCGGTGACGTGGCGGTGGCGCTCGAACTCGGCGCGGGCGTAGCGCCGCGTCTCCTCCCGCGTCGCCGAGTCGCCGATCCGCCGCGTGCCCCGGATTATCGTCCGGTAAAGGGAGAGAGCGCGCGAGCGCTGAAGGAACTATTTATCTCATTAGCTTCTGAGTAATTCTACGGTGACTGGATGTGTGTGATATCTACTTAATGTAATGGCTCCCGGATAGAGTTGGCGGGGCTAGAACGGGATGGGGACGGGGCACCTACGTGATCCAGGCTCAGCGTCGTCCTGAGACGGCTCTTCAGCGGGCGGCTGCTGCCTGTCGTCGCATAACTTCGGATGCCGGATTGGATGGTGAGTGTAAGTGGAAGGAGACGCATTACGCGTTGAGAGGCGGCTCGGGCTATGGAGACATCGGTGTTCCTGGCCTGTCGCCGAGTTGAAAACGGAGATCGGAAGGAAACTGTCTCGGAGTTTCCGGAGCTTCTTCAATGACATCTCGTGCTACTGTTTAGTGGGGATCATGGTCTGACCAATCACATACAAGCCATGTCACTAATCCAGCTATTTGGGCGGTACTCGGTTCTCTCGTCGACTCACTCTCAACCGTACATACTCAAACGACAGAACCTTTTGAGGCTCATTCGTCGTGTCTGGAAAGATAAGAAGGTCTAAACATCTGATTTCCCAGACATGAACGGCTCAAAAGCAGGCGTTAAGCGCAGACGCGCGCCAACCAATCCCATCGAGCGCGTAAACCGAAAGTCTGACGAGGCGTTCATCAAGCAGCACCTACGGCCCGCCGACGACAGTAGTAGTCAGGCCTGGACCCGGTGGACGCACCCGGGTACGCGAGACCAGTATCGGCTGAGTCTGGTGCGGACGGCTAACCTGAGCGCCGACGATCTTCAGGCGTGCTTCGACCTGATCGAAGAGACCAGCCGCAAGGACTACGAGCCTTCCTCGTTCGGCTGGAAGCCGTCCAAGAAGCTTGCCGAGATGAGGTCGCCCGACCTGCGGTACATCCTCGTTAAGAACGCTGCTGGCGGTCTTAGCGGCTTCGCTTCCCTAATGCCGACGTATGAGGATGGCCAACCGGTCGTCTATTGTTATGAGATCCATCTCAAGCCAGAGCTCCGGGGGTAAGTTTGAGTTCCCTCCTGCCATCCGAACGCGATGGCCGCCAAGTTTTCCACCGCGCTTTCTGCATTCAACCAGTGCTCGTGGGAGTCAGCCCTTCTCGCTAACCCGACAAACGATCCATTGCAGAACGGGGATGAGCCGCCTCCTCATGGGCTTCCTGGGGGACGTCGCCGCCAACTCGCCACCCATCACCAAGGTCATGCTGACCTGCTTCCTGAGCAACCAGCACGCCCTAGGTTTCTACACGAAGCTAGGTTTCTCCATAGACGAGACCTCTCCGGGGCCCCGGAAGCTGCGGTCCGGCAAGGTGTTCGTCCCTGATTATGTCATCATGAGCAAGACCGTGGATCGGCAGGAGACCGCGGTTGCGGCTGCGGCTACGGCTGCACCGAGTCTGATGCAGGAGGAGCCGAGTCCCATGCAGGAGGACTGATTTCATGTTGCGCCTACTCGGTTTGTCAAATACTGCCAGACCGACGCGCATTGGAGCCTCCTTACGTGGCCATCGCCTGCGACAGATATCCCGTATATCGATTTGACTGTACACATCGTCGGTCGCTTAACAGGTATATTGCTCCACATGAGCTTTACTTCCTGGTTTGATTTGTCCAGACTCAGCTAATGCCACCAGCCCAATATCTCTCGGCATCGGCATTGGAAGCCGCTATGTACCGGTATGGAGGGCTGGAAGACCCTTCCCTGAGCGACACACTGCCCTGCGAGGAAGGATCTAGTGGAGATGCACCGTAGACTGTCCCAGATGAATGATCTCCCTTGCTCCCGCACTTCGCCGTCACTTGTTGTGTCTATCACAACCCCAGCTATCATCAATTACACTGCGACTCGAGATCTCTAATTTGCTACCGAGCATCGCTATTGTTATATCTATCATCCTATTGCCCAATTCAATAGAGCTGACCTACACACGCCGTGATACTTTCGCATCTCGACCCGGCTAACATCTCTCCGAGCAAGATGCCAAACGCACAGACCTCCGAGCCTCTTCAGAATATCAACATGTCTCGGCGTGACATGACACATTCCCCCACTCCCTATTATCCTCCCAAGACAGAGAAAACTGTAGAGCAGGACAGTCGCCATCGTCAATGGCAGAGCCGTCTATGTGATTGCATGCCATTCAGGAATTGCCTCCTCGGTGCTTTCCTACCATGCTTCCGTGAGTCCAGTCAATATATTATGCACGACTGTGTCCTACCCATCTAACTTACAGCTGCCAGTCCTCGGAAAGACGTCCAGCCGCCTCCGCCAACCTGATCGCTATCCAAGCTGCTACAACGCAGACTGTATGATAAACTTTGGGCTCCAGTACTGCTTCTGCCTTGGATGTCTGTAAGTGATGGGCTATGCACCTATTGCCCTTTCCCTCCGTCTGCCCCCCTCTCCCTCTCAGTCTTTATCACATGTCGACTCCGCTTGTTAGGCAACCCCCCTAATACCATGCTTCACTAGCCAGGTCTACACGCAACGGATCCAGATCCGCGAGCGCTTCGGCATCGAAGGCGACGAGATGGACGACTTATGCACCGCGTGCTGGTGTCCCTGCTGTGCGCTAGTACAGCAGGACTACGAGGTCGCCGCCCGGCTCTCCTCTAAGGGCAAGGACGGCGGCCCCGTCGACGGGCAGTACCAGTCTCAGCCTCAGATGCAGGAGCCTCCGCCTCGACATGAGCCCGACGCGTGATGGCGGCTGCTGGGTGTTTCGTTGCATGGCGACCATCTCATGTGTCGTATGTGTATTAGAAAAGCAAAGATCGCGGATTAGAGGCCGTAGTGTCAAAGGCAAGGGAGTACTGGGTGACGAGAGAGGGATTCTCAAGGAGGGGCCGGGATGCTTCGTAGCCGGCACGCAATTATCCTACACATTAGTCGGATTGTGTCAGTAAGAAATCAATGACTGAACCTCACACCCGCATCCGGTTTAAGCCTCTATACCGTATGTGGGGTGAAAATTCGACACTTTCACTGAAACCCCTGAGACCTGGAACTTCACCATAGCGGTAGGCGCTTATTGTAATGTGGAATTCTTTGTTGCCTCATGCGCCAAAGTCTGAGCTCGCCCTAACCGTCATCACTATTTGTAAGAGTCCTCATCCAGGGGGGCCCAATATACATATATACGTCTTCCCACAGCTGGGAAGCAGCCCCGGACTTAAAAGCCGCTGCGCGGGTGGTACATCCATCAAACCAAAATTCACGTTATTTATCTCAGTAGCACAAGGGGGTTTCACGCCAGATCTCGTTGTCATACTGCATTGCCCTTGGGGTCCTCTTTAGGTTCTATGTTTAGGCGCCGGTATAGGGTCTAGGATACTGTAGCCCCTGAGAATGAGCGGAGGGGTTCTCCGTTGCATAACAACTATCTCGATGGCGGTATTCGCAGGAGATAAGTATGGCTGGTTTTGTACTCATGGACTCCCCCGACCATAGTAGGGGCATTTATTAGACGCCCATGATGAAGTTCCAAGACAGGTCAGAAAACTGCGACAAAGGGGACTCCCGCTGTTCCAACTTCCGGGACCTCTTAACTGGTATGACGGACCCTCATCTTAGATGCATCTACGGATATCAGCAACCACTCCGTACGCCTTACTTGCTATCATGAGCTGTAGTCAGTCTAATCACTTTCCTAGCTCCTTGATGTCGCTGTAGCGACGAGACTAATTTTGTTACGTTATGCTCCCTCATCAGAGAACCGGGGGACTTCTGCACATATCAAGTAGCGAGTTATGCTCGCCCATTACGCTTCGCAGAACGGACCAATCATTTAATGTTAAGTCCTATTTGAATCCCTGGCCGTGTTTGAATGCGCGCATACTCACACACCTCGGTGGCGTTACCACTTGCAGTTGCTGCCTAACCCTACCCGAGTAACCAGCCTTGGCACAATCTTGTCGCTTTGCATTTTCAATCATCAACTCATCATTCAATGTTCCTGGTTGAATCGCGTCCTAGTGCGTATCTACCATCCCAGTTTATCGCATCTGCCGACGTGAGCGACAAGTCGATCTCTTTGGACCTGCCGAATCCTTTCCAGTTGTCGGTCTTCTACTACCTGCCTATCCCTCCACACTCACGTTTCGGATCGACATCACTCCTGTCGGCCGGTTTAACGTACCTGTATTTCTTCAGCCCGCCACCAACAGTTGTTTTTGAAAATGGAGTCCTCTTCGTCCACCGCCCCTACTCCACCATGTTCTAGCCGTCTTTTGGCCCTACCATGCGAGATCAGGCTCGAAATCTACTCGTACCTCTTCTCCCGCTCATGTTTTATTTCTGACAACAGGCTCTCGCCTAATTCTTACAATGAACGGGCCACGATGTACCTGCGAGTCTGCAAGAAGTTCCATGAGGAAATTGCGTCGATTATTTATAGGAAGATCCATGTAGTCTGGAAACTGGATTTTTGGGTCCGCTTCTTCGACATGATCGGCCCTCGCAACGCTTCCCTCATCAAAGAGATCAAGATTGAGTATTTCTGCCAGCGGGAGGATAGGTTGCATAGCTGCCGCGGAGGTTTACCCCCCAAGGACGGCAAATGGGACAGCCTCTTTGCTCGTTTTAAGTCCGCAAACCTAAACCCCAAGATCGTCAGGGCGAACCTACTAGCATGCCCCAGGGGTCGCGACTGGTTACTAGACTCTCGTCGACGAAACGACGACCCTCCCCGCGACTTCACCTGCCACGCCTTCAGGGACCTTGAATTTCTCAGGCATCTATCCCAATTTGGGCCTGTCCCCCAGCTCGAGCTCTATGGTGATTTCAACCCCACCTGGGCCTTCTACCTCAAGCAGAGATTCGGTTTCATCATCCTGCAGAAGAAGCATCCCCGCCGGGGCCACTGGGTAACTTGGACCCTTATCAAACCGGATTGTGTTTCTCCACACATCGACATGGGGCAGTACACTCCGTCCAAGACTATCAAAGGATTCTACCGCGAAATCTGAGGGCAGCAAAGCCAAACCGAGGCGGACAGTTATGCAAGACGCCCCAAACTCGGACGTCACGTGGTACATATCCCCGGTTTTCGGGAGATCGGATTCATAATGGAAAGGGGGTGGCCGAGAGGAGGGGGTTTAAGATGAAGACGCCTTTGGGGCTCGGACTTCTATTGTATTGTGTTGGGGTGACGGAATAGGGGCCAGAATTCTTGGGCAATATGTTCCATTCATGTACTTCTGAGAACTTGGCTCCAGCCAGCCGAAAGCTAGTTACACTAGCTAACCGCGTCATAGGATAGCCCCGGAGCGCCGAAAGCGATACGCGGTCCGTATCAGGTGGAAGGGAAAGAAGCATAAAAGAGCCATCCAACTTGAAAGGACGATATTCAAGGCCTTAACTAGGGGCCGTGACGTGCCGCCGTATGTTTGAAGAGCACAGGTCGTATAAGATGAAGAGCCAGACTTGGCGCTGATAATTCTGTTGCGCTGCTCAATCGTTGCTTGCAATGTTCTGGGTCACACCACCGATCCTTCGTCATCTGTCGAAACTGGTTAATTTGGGCATACCTAGCCCACTTCCCCTCGGACCCTGCTGTACCCCTTTTTTAGCCTTATGTACAACAATATTGTCAACGGCAAGCAACGATAGGCCCTGATCACTCAATAACACGCGATGTTGACTCAAGGGAAGATGGCAGCCAATTTTCTATAGCTTTGTCAATCGAAGGAGAACGGCTCTCAAGCCTAAAATTAGAGACATTGCCTTCGTAGCTCAATGCCACACAATTAAACGTCGTCTCGTAGTGCTACTGTCGCCCCCCTGGCTATTGGATAGTTGATATTGAGCTCCACGGGCGCACGCCATAAAAGGCTTGTAGTTCACCCTACTCTCAACCTACGACGTGCAATGTAGCTGTGGAGGCACATGTGTTAGGGGGCTGTTTGGCACTTTCGGCTTGTGGTTGGGCTCCAGATATAGTCTCGCCTTATAGTACGGCACACTAATCGTTGTACGACTACTATGCTGCCATCATCCCCCGTCACGTCACCCTCCATAGTCTGGAGGATTCCATGGCCGGCTCGCAGGGGTTTTCAGAATCACTCGACCGCGAGCTACGTGACCGGCAGACTGCAAGCAGGGATACAAGTTTTGCCAGATTATAACGATTTCACTGTCGCCCATACTCCGCTTCTATCTGCACCTATTATTGCTTCCGGGGCGAGAGGTTAGCAGTGTCCTCCGCGTATACCCCCGAGCGACTTTACCCACGTGCGCGGCAGTAACGGGCGTGGAGGTCGCCCTGACATGGCCACGCCTCTGGATGCGAGTTTCATACGAGCCGACCCCCATCACTGCCGATGGTGCCGCCGCACCCTGGCAGCTGCCCTCTTCGTGCGTGGGGCGACGGGTATGCAGACTGCGACCATGAAGCTCGATACGGAGCGGCAGATCCGCATGGCGCTCAAAATATACTGGGCCCACCCGATCCAGTCGCCTTTGGCCTTTGCATTCATCAAGCTCCTCTGTCGCTCGTCTCCCGTCCCGACTTTGTGTGAGAATTCTTTTACAGGATCAACAAAGTCGTCACCTTGTTGACGATGGCGTACATCGTGTCTTTGAGCTTTACGGCCCTACCCCGGCAATCTCTGCGGGGCGCTCGACCTGGACTCGTAGCCCCCGAGGGACTAGTGTGACGAGAGCGGGCACTGCAGCTCTGCTACGCCCTTACGGGCATCGTGGCCGATGTATTTGGCTGTAGGGTTGCCTTTGCTCTTCCTAGGAAATTTGCAGATGCCGGGGCGCAACAAGTGGGCCTCAGCCGGAGTGCTCGTCTCGGGTTTTGCGCAAGTCGACGTCGTATAAAAGGCTGATCGGTTGGCTCTCGTACCCAAATAGTGGAGACGAGCAACCATTGCATATGAGAATGGTGCGTTCCAATACCGGGAACGAGGAAAGGAAGTACCACATCATGCACCCCAAGTTCTCCGCACGCGGGGAAGGCGGAGCACCCCGTGGTACCATGGCGAGTCGCCGAATCACGGCTTCCTTGGGCCAGTAGGGGCATCGCTGGCGATGCAAGTCAACCGTCGGCCCAAATCTCCCGAACCGTGTCTACGGATCAAGAGTCGTGAACTACCTTCGGCCCGAATGGATATCCACGTTGGCGGTGATAGCTTTTGCGAGCAGGAACTCCTTGGCGCGGCAATGTGGTCGGCATTAAAGCTGCATGGACGTTGGGTGATGGCCGTCGACTACAAATTGAGCTGGTAGTTCGTCTATCCATGGTATGGTGCTCAGTCGTGCCAGATCAGCGTCGTTCATGCACCATGACCCTCCTTAGTGCGATGGCGCTTCCAATCCTAAGCCAGTTTTTCCTGGCATCACTGGCCACTGCCCAGCAGGTCTTCCTCCCCACCGAGGGGCCGACTCCTCGCCCTCAATGCAGTAGCACTCCCAGCAGGGAGCCGACATACTCTTACACTCCCTTCAGCTACGATCTGACGACGACTGTGAGATTTGCGACGTCGCGACGTGCTCCCACGACGACCGCTACCTACGCCGCGCCACCCGAGTCGCTGGCGACGCTGATTCCGCCGCAGTCATACACGACCTGGGGCAAATGGGATCCCAACGCAACAGACTCGGCGACCGATACGGACGATCCGTACGGGAGCGCCGCGTGGACGGGCCTGTGGGAGTATGCCAACCCTCCCAACTTTACCGAGACGGGCGTCTGCAGCACTACCGTCTCCCCCACGCCCGTACCCAGCGAGGAACTCGTCCTGCCTCCTTGCGACTACTTCGGCCCAACCGGCTGCTACAGCTTCCCCGAAGGTTTCGCGTTCGGCGTGTCCAGCTCGGCCAGTCAGGTTGAGGGCGCTACGGCCGAGGAGGGCAAGTCGCCATCCCTCATGGATATCCTCGTCCAGGATGACCGCCCCAAGGACTACGTCACCAACGAGAACTACTACTACTATAAGCAGGACATTGAGCGCGTCGCGGCCATGGGTGTCAAGCACTTTTCCTTCAGCATCGCGTGGACGCGCATCCTGCCATTCGCCCTGCCCAGCACGCCCGTTAATCAAGAGGGCATTGATCACTATAACTCGCTGATTAACTTCATCATTGAGAAAGGCATGGTGCCTGAGGTCACGCTTTTACATTTTGATACGCCGCTGCAGTTCTATGGCGATAACCACATTACTGCTCGAGAGCGGCCGGACATTGGCTATTTCAACGGTGGCTACCAGAACGAGACCTTCCCCGACGCGTTTGTTAACTACGCCAAGATTGTCATGACACATTTCTCGGATCGTGTCGCCACTTGGTATACTTTCAATGAGCCGTTGCTTTATTCGCATAATGGCAAGTCCATCGACCATGTGATCAAATCGCATGCCCGTGTCTACCACTTCTACAAGGACGAGCTCAAGGGCGAAGGCAAAATTTCGCTTAAGTTCAACGACAACTTCGGCGTTCCTCGGAATCCAGAGAGCGAAGCGGATGTTATTGCGGCGGAACATTTTAATTCTTTCCAGCTGGGTACCTTTTGCAACCCTATCTTCCTCGGTCAGGACTACCCGGAGTCGTACAAACAGACTATCCACGATTACATTCCTTTGTCAGAGGAAGACCTCGCTTACATAAAGGGGACTGCCTCGTTTCTCGCCGTGGATCCCTATACAGCTACTGTGATTGCTCCGCCAACCCCGGGAGACAAGCAGAGTATCCTGGATTGCGCCGGGAACTACTCATCCCCTTATCGCCCTTACTGCGTAAACGAGACCAAAGCCGACGTATTCGGTTGGAACATAGGATACCGCTCGCACAGTTACGTGTACATTACGCCAACATACCTCCGGAGCTACCTCAATTACCTTTATAACACCTGGCGAACCCCCGTCGTCCTCACGGAGTTTGGTTTCCCCGTCTTCGGGGAGGCCGACAAGAACCTCCCGGACCAGCTCTTCGACACTCCCCGTAGCACCTACTACCTAAGCTTCATGTCGGAAGTGCTCAAGGCGATCTGGGAGGATGGCGTCGAAGTTATTGGCGCGTACGCCTGGTCGTACGCAGACAACTGGGAATTTGGGGACTATGATTCGCACTTTGGCATCCAGACGGTCAACCGCACGACTCAGGAGAGGAGGTACAAGAAGAGTTTCTTTGACTTGGTGGATTTCATGAAAGCCAGGGGTGTTGACTGATCACCCAGCGCTTTGATCTGAAGACCACGGGGTGCTTAATTCGAGGAATATATAATTTTATTGCTCCCCAGTGCTGATCATGTGAGTCATTTCTCCATAGTTCCAGGTTTTATGCTTCTCAAAAGCTTAACTTGAGAACGTGCGATGGCCGTCTGTATCCGTCTCGAGGTTCTCCCCTGGGCAAGTCGTATGGGCCTCGTTTACCGAATTTGGACTGCCTCCCGGGGATGCGACAACGAAGGAAACGCCTTCGCATGTTATCATGACCGGTTCCGACTCAGCCACGCCGAAACTCGCAGTCGCCGATGCCGGCCGGCGAGATCATATCTTTTAAATCCAAAGCGATCTTGACTCTGCAGATTCATTATCTTACCGCTGTGCCCAATCATTCGCCACGGGCCTCGGCACGATATAAATTTATGGCAGGACTGAGGCGCTCTAGTGCTTACGGTGTGCAAGGTACTGCAGTAATTCCGTTAATATAATATTCCTGGCAGGTGCTGTTCCAACGAGGTCGGACATTATTGTTTGGGATGACCTTCCATCATGGGGTCGTTTGCTTCTGGAATAACCAGCCGACTGAGTACACAGACTTGCAATGGTAGTGTCAGATATAGGGGACATCAGTTCTGTTATATTGCATGACTAGTTTCAGGTGCTTTAGAACGCGCACCGCACTTTAGTATAATCTGTCCACGGAACATATATGTTCCGATCAGAGGAAATCTTTCCGTATATAGGATGTTAGCGCACCCCCTGCTAGTTAATATACCCTCTTAACGCTTTAACGTAGTTACGGCGTTAATTATCATACTTTATTATTTTTTAAAGCTATAATTATCTTTTTTCTTTTTCTTTAGCAATTAAATTTTTTTAATTAATTATTTCTTTATTAATTAAAAGTTTATTAATTTTAATTATACTTTATATTATATATAAATATTTTCTAAATCTAGTACACTATATCACTATAAATTTTTAGTTTCGGATTATTACGATTCGAACGTAACTATTCTACAACCCAAATGCAGTCCCTAACCTACTCGGGGCTAATCCGTTTTATTCTTTTTAGTGTATTTATTTTGTGCGAAGTAGCAAACTATTAAACTTCCAAATTTATGGGCGTTACGCTAGTATAAATATTTATCGCTATATTTAAGCAGCCCTTTAAAAGGCACCCTTTTTAAAGAGGGCTAAAAAAAAGACAAGAAAGAAATAAGACCTATTAGGATATTTTTTCTATGTAATAAGAATTTTCTTATTCAAAAAAGTATCCGTTATTAGCATTGTATATTTTTCTTATATACGACCTTTTTTTATATAAAATATATTAAAAAAGTTCTCTATATAATAACGAAATCGATATTTATGTTATCGTAGTTATAAAGACGTGTCGTATTTAATTAACCTTAACCTTTTTATAGTTACGACGTAATAATTATAGCCCGTAAGGCCGAAATAATTAATAAATAAATTTTCTTTATATAAGATATATTAAAAAGCCCGATATATAATAACGAGACCGATAATTATGTTATTGTAATTATAGAAGCGTTTTATATCTGTTTAATCCTTATCTTTTTATAGCTATAACGTAATAACTATAATTTGTACGGCCAAAATAAGTAATATACGGACTTTTTTTAGATAAAATATATTAGAAAAGTCCGGTATATAATAACGAGATCAATAGTTATACTGTCGTAATTATAAAGGCGTTCCGTACTTAATTAACCTTAATCTTTTTATAACTACGACGTAATAACCATAACTCGTACGGCCGAAATAATTAATATACGGACTTTTTATATAAAATATATTAAGAAAATCCGGTATATAATAACGAGATCGATAGTTATGCTATCGCAGTTATAAAAGCTTTACGGTTGTCCATTTTTTAAATTTAAATTCGACTATATTAGCTATAATCACTGTCTAAAAAAATTAAAAAAACTTTATATATATATATTAGCTTTTATTTAACGCGTATATAAAGTTATATACTTATCGGGTTTAATTTAGTTGCGTAATATTTTCTTTTAAAAATATGAAAAAAAAATTAATATTTTAGGTAATAATGCGAAAAACGAAACCTATCTTTTGCAATTAATACTTAGGCCTCGCTGGCTCGCTACGGAAATTTGAGATTTTTAATTAATTTTTAACGTTATAGAGCGGTACTTAAGTGACTTTGAAAACGAGCTACCAATGCTTAAGCTAGCTGAGATAAGCCTATACAAAATATTTAAATATATTTTTATTTTAAGATTCGAGTTTTTTAACTTTAATTTTATTAATTATTATAATAATTTTTAAATCATCAATTTTATTTTTTTAAATAGGTTAATTGTTACTTAAAATTATTAAATAATAATATTAAGTATTATTTTAAGTTTAATTATTTTATTTAATAAAGGTTTATAACGTATAACGATTATAAATTTAATTCATTTATTAAACTTAATTACTTAATTTATATTAATAGTAATATCGTAAAAATATAAATAATAAATAAATAATTAGTCCCAATGGCTCAGTGGTCGCGAGCTTGGGTGTCCTTTTTTCGCGCGCTTGCTGCAGGCTTGGGCAACCTCAGCTTGCGACAGGACAGCTGGTTCGAATCCAGCTTGGGACAACGTGCTTTGGGTGGCGCCAAGCCCATTGCACGGACCATTAGGAGCTTTGGCTCCTGTATCGTGTCGGCGCCAATTGATTTGAAGTGGTTGGGGGCGTTGGAGCTTGGTGGGGCTCTGGAACCAATCAATCGTGTACTTCCATTTGTTTGTCATCGTGTTTATGACCCCTACTGGTTTTTCATCCGGCCCGCCTGTGGGTACGGTTTTTGGAGGTGCTCTCCGGTCGCGTCGTGTTACTAGACGTGTATGTATATATATTGTGTGACTTCGTGTCGGCGTCAGCTTGTACATAGCTAGATACCTAATAGCACTGACCTTGCATAAATAAATAATTAACGTATTATATAAGCAAGTAGCGCACATAAGCGAATCGCGCGGATTTTAGCACCTTATTCCAACAAATTCAAATTAATTAATAATAACACATCGTATTAATCCAAATTAATCGGATTCTTTTTCGCTAAACGTTTTTATAGCTTTTTTACAAATACGCGCATTATATCCGGGCTTATTATAAACGCTATACTTTCGTTTCTTCGTTTTGACTATTTTATAACAACTCTTTTTAATTACTATTAACTACACTTTTTTACTATTCCTTTCTTTTCGGGCCAAAAAAGCTTATCTCTTTTATATAATAAATATTCTTCCTTTTTAAAAACATTTATTTTTAATCTTACGACGTTTACTTAAAATATAATTCGTTTCGCGTAATTAGGCAACTTTTTCCCGAATTTTTTTTTTCTCGTATAAAAGCAATAAATTACTTTTGGTTAAAAAATTAACCGATTTAGCTATTTTTTATTTTAACGAATTACTTTCTTAATTTTTAATATTTTTTTGCAAATAATATTTTTATCTTATTACTTCCTTAATATTCCTAAAGGTTCTCGCAAGTAAGGAACGAATAAAATCGGCAAAAATTAACAAAAAAACGATCGGCATAAACATAATTATAAAAAAATTTCCAATTCGGAAAAAACGTTATTAAAATCGAATAAAACAAACCTAGCTTTTATTATTCTAGATTTAATATTATCGAACGTTATAATAGCTTAAAACGCGTTATAAAAACCGATAAAAGAATTTCTTTAGTAGTATAAATATAATAATATCGTATTAAATTTTCGATATATTATAAAAAAGTACGTTTTAAAATGAAAATAAAAATATATTAAAAAATTAAAACCGATGCGAAAAATACGCTGCCATATAAAACGTAATAATATTATCATTAGCGTAATACTTTTCGAATTCTGTTAAATAATAACTCTCGTAACCGTCGAGGATAAAAAACCGTTTCGAACTTTTTGTATATGTCCGAATATATTTATTAAAATGCTAGATTGATTCGAAACTTAAGTTATTTATTATCCAGTTATTATTACTTAATATAGTTTTTAATCGGTTATTAATAATAAATTATTACGGTATTAAAATTTGAAATAGTTTTTTTTCGTTATAATAACAAATAACGATATAGCTTAACTTTATAAATTAATAATTTAAATAATTATAACTTATTCTTTATTTCTCCGTATCCGAAAATTAAAAGCCGACGTCGATCATTTTAAGAAAGATTTTTTGGATCGACAACAATGTCGATAATCTTAGCTCGTCCGGTAATTTTGTAGTAATTTTATACCGTTAATAACACGGTTTCTATAATAATCCTACGACTATGGACTACTGGTATCGCGTATCCGAACTTGCGTAGTATAATGTTTTGGGTAATTCGAAAAGTTATAGGAATAATTAAGGTTAAAGTTTTTAGCCCCTTTCTTAGCTGACATTTAATATTCTTAGCCGTAAAACTTGCGAGGGTTCGGAAAGATACCAGCCTTTTATGCGTAGTTAAGGTTTATCGTTAAAGTTTATTTTTAAAGTTTGCCTTTAAGGTTTATCCTTAAGGATTATTTTATAAAGCTTAATATCTTTTAAGTTATATAATTTATAAGACATTTTGTACAAGGTCGACTGAATCGAACGTATGCTAATAGAAGTTCGGACTTTTAAGAACCTTGCCGAATCGTAAAGCCAGCGGGCATAAGGTTTATTAAGGTCAAAACTTATCGGCAATTACGCATATAAACCTTTTAAGTCGACATTAGTCGAATAATTGCATGCTTATAGGGCCTTAATAATCGGCTTTAAAGTAAAGCTTTATAGGATCAAGGTATTAATTTATTTTAACCGTAAAAATTATTAATTAGTTATTGTATTTGAAAATACTAGATATAATATTTATCGTGCAAATGATATCGTGTAATAATTCTTTATATATTTGGCTCAGCCTGGAAAATAAGATTTGAACCTATTCGACCTTGTATTATTTATTACGGCCAGCATTAATATAGCATGGTGGCTAGTTATGACGGCTATGGGCTTAACCAACTATTAAACCTAGTCGTACGGTTTATGTTGGCAGTGGTATCGTGGGAATCTGAGCAATAAAAGGATAGTTACGTCTGGTAATAGCAGATAACCGTAGGTAATTTAGGTAATTAATTATTATTGTAAGTTGGTGCTATTTAAGTTATGGAAATAATAAGCGTATATATATTTGTTTTGGTTCGATGTATTCGAACTGGCTCGATCCATCCATAATGGTCAAGTTTTGTTAAGCCCGTCGAGCCCGTCGAGTTATTTCCTTTGCTCGATTAGCTCGAAGCGCTAAGCTTTATTTTTTCCATTAAATCCGTTAAGCCGGTTACGTAAGCCAAAACTCTTTATTAAAGATATTTATATATCCTTCGACCGTTTGATAATAGGTTAAGTCCTTAAGTTATAATATAATTTCTTTTTTTTTAAATTTTTGCTTTTAAAAATTAATTTGTTTATTGTATTATTTGGTAAATAAGTTTCCTTTTTTTTATTATTTTGTTTTATAACTTAATTATTATATTTAATCGAATTAAAAAGTAACGATTTCGTTATAAACGTAATAACGTTTTAATTTTACCGGAACGAATTAACCGTTTTGGTTTTAATATATTTTTTAACTTTTTTTATTTTTGTTATAAGTTTAAAAACGAAATTTATAAAATTCATTTTAATTCTGGAAAATGTTTTTATTATATTAAGTATATTAATTTTTTTAATTTTTTTAATTTTTTTAATTTTTTCGAATTAAAATATTAAAAATTAATGGATAAAAAAAATCGATTAAATTTTTAAAAACGTTTTGCCGAAAAGGAATTACTTAAGGCCTAATAATATTTTAACGAATTATTTAATCGTTTGGCCCGGTTTCGAAGTTAAAAAAAGTTGCTATAACGGTATAAAATCGAAATGTTACGTTAGGAAATTTAAAGTATAAAAATGATAGAAGAATTTAAACGTTTAAAACGGGAATAAAAGTAATTAAAAATTAAAATAATTATATCCGCGTAAGTTACCTTTTTTGTTAATTGGCTTAATGTTAGGGGGACGGATTAGGTACCGTTAGGTAATGTAAATTAAATTTTAATTTTGGCGGTTTTAACGTTATTAATGAAAGTTTTTTAAGAAGCGTTAAGCGTTCGTAAAGTTTTTTGCGGGTTTTTAGGTATTTTCGAAATTTAGGTAATTTTTTTATTTAATTAAGTATTAAATAAGTTCGTTTTGTTTTCGTATATTTAATATTTTTTTTGCTTTGTAAATCGGTACGTTTTTTATAATTTCTTTTTTCGTTTTATATTAACTTTAATCGTATTTATTATTAATTCGAATAAGAAAATATAAAAGATTAGATAAAACTTAATTTTCGGTAATAACTTTAATTCGTAATTATTTTTTGAAATTTTTTTGGTAATTTTGTATAGATTAATATATTTAAAGTCGAGTTTTTTATTAGGTTGTTTGGTTTGGTCGTTTTTAGTAATTAGGTAAATTATTTTCTTTTTCGAAAAAGTTAATTTTTTTAACTTTTTTTAATTATAATATTTATTTATTTGGCTGCGTACGAATTTAAGTTTTGTTTTTATTTCGGTATATAGTTGCTTTAATTATTTTAATGTTAAAATTATTTTAACGTTAATTAATTTTTTGTATAAATCTTTATAAATTTTTGATATAAAACCAAAATTAATAATTATTAGCGTCGTTTTGATGTTTTCGTAATAGTTGGTGTTATATGTTAATTATATAACTGGTAATTTTTCGACCTAATTATTTTGTTCGTAATTAATGTAATATTATAAATACGTTTTTAACGTTTGGTTAGTTTTTTCCGTTTATTCGTTTATTTGCGGTTTAAATATATTAGATAATTTGTGATTTAATTTAAGTTAAATTATTAATTTTTGTTAAAATTTTAAAGTAAAGGTTATATTTTTGTTTAATATAATTTTTGTTAAAAGTTTATGGATATTTAAGATATATTAAAAGAAAATATATATAAGTTGTTTTATATCGATATTTTCGTTATAAGGTAGGAAATAGGAAAATTTTGTAAATCGATTAACGATTACGAAAATGTTATCGTAATATATTTTTGTAATTGGATTTTTTAATATAAGGAGCTTAGTAATAAAGTTAAATGTAATGAAATTTTATGGTTGTTTTGTAATTAATAATGGTTATAGCTTTTTGTAGGGTTTATGTCGTCGTATTTTTGCCCTGGCGTAAATATCGTATTATCGTATTATTTTTCATACGGTTGATTTTATTTTAAGAAAGTAATATATTCGTTATAGGCGTTTTAAGGTTTTATAAATTTTTGGATATTTATATAGTTAATGTTTATATATATTTCGTATTAGGTTTTTTTAAAGTTCTTTTGGTATTTAAATTTTGTTTATTTGTTATTTTTCGGATAGGTTATTATTGTATTGTTATATACGTTGGTATATATTGGCTAGAATTCTTTTTTTTATGGTAATTCGTCGTTGTTGTAAATGTTTTTTGGGTGTTTTATCGAAAATTATTTGTTATATTTTGATTTTAGGTTTTTTAAGGTTAAGTTATTTGTTGAATACGTTTGCTTTGTTATTTTTTGATTTTTTGCGATAGATAATAACGTAATCGAATTTAAAGAGATATTTTGCGTAATATAATTATTTTTTAATTAATTTTCGTATCGTAAAGAAGTATATAATGTTTTTATGATTTATATATACTTTAATTTGGTGCATATTATTTTTAAAATAATATCTAAATTTTTTAAAAACGTTAATAATAATTAAAAATCTTTTATTATATATAAGATAATTTAATTTAGTTTTATATAATTTGTAAAAGTAAAAGGTAATAAAATAAATTTTTTTTTAATCGTTTCGATATTTAATTATTATTTTTAAGGTATAATCCGAAACGTCAGTTTTTAATTTAATTAGTTGCTTTAAATTATATATAATTAATATTAATTTATTAGTTAAAATATTTTTAATTTATTAAAAAGTTTTTTATTTTTTTAATATTTATTCGAATTAATTTTTTTTTTGGTAAGTTTTGTTAATAATATAATTATTATATTAAAGTTACGTATAAACCTTTTATAATAATTAGCGAATTTAAAAAATATTTATATTTTTTAACGTTAATAAGTTATGTTTATTTTTTAATTATTATAAGCTTTTTAAAGTTTATCTTAATATATTTAAAGGTAATAATATATTTTAGATATTTTATTTTTTATATATAAAAGGTACTTTTTTTGGCGTTAATTAAAAGATTAACATTTTGTAATATTTGTAGGATTTTATGGATATGTTTTATATATTTTTTTTTAGTTTTCGAATAAATTAGGATATCGTTAAAATAATATATAACGAAAATGTCCAAATATTTTCGTAATACGTGGTTAATTATTTGCTAAAAAGTTACCGGTACGTTCGTAAATTTTAAAGGTATAATAAAATATTTAAAAAATCCGTATTTAATTTTAAAAATTATTTTTTATTCGTTATTTAATTTAATTCGTATTTAGTTATATTTTTTTTAAGTTTAAAGATATAAATTATTAAGTTTCGTATAAGCAATTTTTTATTTCGGTAATTAATAATAATAAGGTTTTATTTTTAATAATAATGTCGTTAAATTATTTATAATCGATAATAAATTATAAATTTTTATTTTTTTTTAGTACGAAAAATATTAAGTATTTTGTTAATAATTTGGAACGTTATATATAGGTTTTTTTTTAGCTTATTTTCGAGGTAATTACGTAATGCTTTTAATTTTATCTGGTTTAGGTTATAAATAGGGTAAAAAGTAATCGTTTTGTTATTTTTAAGAATTATTTTGTAATTTTATTTATTATAGAATAACAATTTTATTTTAAGTTTTTTTTGGAATAGTTAATTATATTTATAATATTTTAGTAATATTTTAGTTATTTATTTTGGTAATTTTTTAAGTTTTAATAATAAGTCGTTATTTATTTACCGAAATCGTGTTTTAAGGTTTGTAATAATATGCCGTATTCTTTTAATATGCCCTTTATTTATTATATATTTTGTTCTTTTAAGTAATAAGGTTTTTGTTATATTTTTATGTTTATATTTGTTAACTTTATTAATCGAATGTTAAAATCTTTTATCGTTTATATTTTGCGTATCGGTAAAAAGTAAAATAAAATTTATTTAACTAGTTTTTTAATCGATAGCTGGATTATATTGTTTTAATTATAGTAACCCGAAAATTATGTTATAATTTTTTTTAAAATAATATCGAAATTAATAATTTATTTTCTTTTTTTAACGAAAATTTTAAGGTAATTAATTTTGCGTTTAATTTATCCGTTATCGTAGCTAAATATTTAACTTTCGGCATTTTTAACCTTATAAAGATTTTCCTTATTTTGTTATGGTAACTATAATTTATTTATTATTTCCGGAGCGATATAGTTTTCTTATATAGCTTTATAATTTATTATTATAGTATACCATTTTTTTTTAGTTCGTACTTATATTATAATTAGTTTTTTTTGCCGCTTTTATTACGTATAAAACCTTTTTAAAGTATTATTGTTTACCTTTATTTTTTTTGCCAGTTTAAAGTTTTTTTATAAATAACGTTAATTTTTTAAATTATTTTCGAATTTGGTAATTTGTTTTAAAAGTTATTTATTTAATTTTTATAATTATTATAAGTATTTATTTTGTCGTCGTAATATAACTTTTAAATAAATAATTTACTTTTAAAAAACTTTTTTAATAATATATTTTGGTTTTAAAATTTCGTTCTTGTAAAAAGAAAATAATTATATTTTTTCTTAAAAGGTATTTCGTTTTATTAAGTTTTCGGTAAATATTAATTAGAACTATAAGTCCGTAATTATCTTTTAATAATGTTTTTTTATTATTTTTTAAATTAATTTTTTTTGCGTTTAGTAATCGTATTAATTATGGTAACAAAAAGGATTCTTTATAAGGTAACTTTTTTTTTTAGCTAACTTTTAAATATTATTAATTAATTAATCTCGTTTTAGGTTATTATTTTTCGTAAATATTAATATTATTTTTAATCTTTCGGGTCGTTACTTATTTAATCGTTAAAATTAAAACCTTATTACTATATTCGTATAATTCGTCGTACAATATATTTCTTATAGTTTTCGTATATTTCGTATTAATATCGTTTATAATTAACGGCATAAAGCTTTCCGTATTAATCGGACTTTTTTGGGCATAAGTCTTTATTTTACTTTCGGTATTTTTTGGTTTAAACGTCGAATATTATTTAATCGTTTTTTTTTGTCGTCGTTATAATTAAAAAAATAAATTATATTTTTTAAATTCCTTTTATTCTTTATATTTTTAAAGTTATTCCATAAAAATAGGCTTAATAAAAATAGTTTTTTTAATTATTATTTAAAATAACTTTTTAGTTTTCTTTAATTTTTATCGTATCTTTAGTAAAGGGTTATAATTATTTCGAATACGAATTATATTAATCGTTTTTTTGTCGCTAGTTTCTTTTTAGTATTAGCCTTTAAAAGCTGGAATTTATTATCGTAATTATTTCTAGTTTTTATATTATCGTATAATATATCCCTATTTTCCGTAATTATAACAAGTAATTAAACCTTTTTTAAATTAAATAATCCTTAACTTTATAAATTTTAAGTAAGTTTCGTAAAAGGTCGAAAATAAATTAGGTTTTTTTTTAATTAGTTTTAAAATAATTTAATTTCGGAATAAAATATTTTTTTTATCGTTTTTAAAACTATCGATTGTCGATTTTTACGGCTTCGGCGATATATTTATTAAGGTTTATGGTTCAGTTTTCCTTAATTAATTTATTTTTAACGTTTTTTTTAATTCTTTATAAAATATATCGATTATAGTATTATTTTCGTTACTTCCGTATCCGGCTTTAAAAGTTAAGTTTTTAAATATTATAGCATATTTAAATGCTAATTTTTTCTGTCGTAACTAAAGGAATTTCTGGGCTGTATTTCGTTTTTTATCCGAATTGGTAAAATTATTTCGAAACTTATTTTCGAAATTAATATAATATTTAAAAACTTTTTTGGTAATCTTTTTTTTATCGGACTTTTTAATTAATAAGTAATTTTATATAATGGGCTTAAATTAATTTGCGGCGTTTTTAATAAAGTAAGCTATTATAGCAAGGATTTAATTTGGCAGGTTTTTTAATTTTAAAAACCGGAGGTATATTTTGGCCTAGGTAAAAAATATTTAAACGTTTCTTTTTTTATCGTAAGGTTCGGGCTTTTTAACTTTAATCTTGGTAATCGTTATAATCGATATTTCGGCTTTAAGTTAATTTTTAAATTATTTAATTTTATCTTTAAATCGGATAACTTTTTTTTGAAATTATTAAGTAACGTTATTTATAGTATTAATTAATATAATAATAATATTAAGTATTATTTAGAATTTAACGGTATTATTAAATAAAACCTTATAACGTATAACGGCTATAAATTTAATTAATTATTAAATTTAATTATATGGTTTATATTAATAATAATATCGTAAAAATTTAAATAATAAAAAGATAATTACGTTTAATAATAATAAATAATCGTAAATAATTTAAGTAATTAATTATTATTATAAGCTGGTGTTATTTAAGTTATAAAAATAATAAGCGTATATATATTTATTTTAGCTCGATATATTCGAATTTGCTCGATCCATTTATAATAGTTAAGTCTTGTTAAGCCCGTCGAGCCCGTCGAGTCACTTCCCTTATTCGACTGGCTCGAAGCGCCAAGCCCCATTTTCTCCATTAAGCCCGTCGAGCCGGTCACGTGAGCCAAGACCCTTTATCGGAGATGTCCACACATCCTCCGACCGTCTGGTAATGGGCCAAGTCCTTAGGTCATAACACTAGTTTATTAGCGCTATAAACGAAGATTCTAAGCTGAAAAAAAGAAGGAAAAAAAGGCAGACTTGCAAAATACGTAAAGATTTACAAATATCCTTATTTTTTGTATAGCAGGTGGTTAGTTTATGTGGTAGTTGTTAGTTTCGCGGTTTGATTCTAGTGGCTGCCGTTATATTACCCCTTTTTAAAAACTTGTATACGATTAAAGAAAATATGCAAGTTTTTGTTAGTTATAAGTCCCGTTTTTTTATTGGTCCGGTTCTTATTTTTACGGCTTTATTATTATCGGGGTGGTTTTTGTTAATTTTGTCGGCAGCCGTTACGCGTATTTATTTTTATAAGCGAACCGGTAATCTAAATGTTTTAGAATGTTTTGTATAAAATCGTTTTATTACGATCGGAACGTTTTTAAAGTTAATTACGGAATATTATGTTTTGTCGAAATTATAACCTTTTTATTTGGCTTAATATTATAACTTTTTATAACGCCCGTTAAATTTTAATTATTCGATTTGTTTTATTTCGAATTCTAATTTACCGTTAATTTTTTTAAATAACGGTAATAGTTAGGTTTATTAAAGTAACGGGTTATTATCGGTTTTGCGTAACCAATCGGCATAAAATAAATTCGTTATTTTATAATTTGGCAATAAATCGAAAACAAAATTATATCCGCATTTTTTTTAAAACTTTAGAAAGTTTTATTTATTATAAATTTAAATAAATAATTAATATTTATATTAGGAAACCTTTTTTACGGAAAAAAACTTTATTGTTTACTTTAAAATTTATTAAATAACGTTTTTTATTAATTTACGTTTTTTAACGTTTTTGCGTTTTTAATACGGCTTTTTTTATAAACGTTTAAACGTTTTTAATTTATTTAATAATTATTAATAATTATTAAATTAAATTAATTTTTATTTTTATTATATTTAAATTTAATAAACATAAGTTCCGAATATTATTATTTAATATAACTTTTAACGAAATTATATTAATTAATAAATATTATAACGAATTATACGCAAAATTTAATGCCGGTATATCCACGTTTTAATCATTTTGGTATTTATTAATATAAAAACGTAAACGTTAATTTAATTTTTAATTCGTAAATTCGATAATTTTTTAAATTTACGGATATAAAACGTTATCGTAATAATATTTCATGTTAATAAATTCGTTTAATTTAATTAAAAATTAAAAAATAAATTAATTTGCGTTATTATTAATTTAAATAACGGATATTTTTAAAATATGATATAAATATTAATAATATTAATTAATCAAAGTTTGGATAATATTAATTTCTTAATTTAATAAAGTTACTATAATTTTGTTAAATTTATTAATAAATACCTATATATAATTAGAACCGTAATAATTTTTCGGCATATTTTTTCTGCCGACGACGACGTAATTTTAAATATTTTTGGGAATAGGGAAAAAATGAAAAAGTTCCGGGGTTTTATTTTAAAACGTTTTATTTCGTCGGTAATCATAATAATTTCGGATATATTATCGGATATTTTATTTAAATTAAGGTTAGGTATATTTTCGTATTAATATTTTGATTATTTTATTTTGGTTAAGGTACGTAAATATTTTAGGTACGTAAACTTTGTGGATAAATACGGTACGGAAAAAGATACGGCCGTTAATTATTTTTTTGGGTATTATTAATTTGTTATCTTTTTTGCTTCAGTTTTACGTTTCGTTTTTGCGGCAGATAAGATTAACCAAGTCGGTATCTTGAGGGATATTTTCGATTCGTATTTTAATTGGTATTTTGTTAGTAGCTGCGATAAAAAAGTTTAATTATTTTGGCGGAATTAAGGTTTAAAATTTTTTTCTCTGGCCTTAACTATAAATAAATCGACCGTTTTCCGTAATAAGGTATCCGTAGTAACGTTTTTTTTGCTAGGTCAATATTAAAAGGTAATATCGAAATTAAAAAAAAAATTAATTTATCGGATTTAATACGTAAAAAAATACGTTTATTTATAAAATATAATAGAGTTTGGTAATTGGTTATAATAAAGAACTTTTATCCTTAAAGTTTAAGGTAATAATGTTTAAAAATTTAAATTATAACGAATAATTTTAAATTTTAAAAAAAATACGTTTTTTTTATTAAAGTTATAATTTTCGAAAAATATTTTATAAGTTTTTATTCGTTATTTTTTTATTGTTACTAAATAATATTTTTAGTTACGGTATAAAATACGTTTATTTTTATTTTGGTTAATTAATTAAATTAAAAAAATAAAAATTAATATTTATAAATAAATTATTTTATTTTTTCGAAAGCTTATTTTTATTTAAATTTTATTACGAAAAAAGTTTCTTTTTTTAATAAGTAATTTAATAATTCGGTTATATCGTTTTTATAATAATAAAATATTCGTACGTAATTATAAAATTTTATAAATAAAGGGATTACGATATAATTATAAAAAATTTTTACTTTTATTTTTAAATTACTTTAATTTTAACTAAATTAATAAAAAGTTTTATTTTTATTTTTATAATAATACCGAAGTAATTTATTTTTTTAACGTTAAATCGGGATTTTTTAATTTCTTTAAAAGTTAATTTTATATAACCGATAAATAATTTTGTCGTAATATTTTTAATGGTTTTTTTAAGGTCGAAATAAATTAATATATTATCGGTATAAATATTTACATAATAAAAAAGTACATATAATTAAGTATTAATAAATAATTATTATTAAATAAATTTTATTATAAATTTAAAGAAAAATATTTGTTATTAAAACATTTTTTAATAAATTTTAAATATTATTAAATATTTCGATTTAATAATAATACGAAATTTATAAAACATTTAAATAATATCGATTTTAATAAAATATTTAACGTTTCGATAATTAAATATAATACCGTTAAATAAAAAATTTAAAATAAAGTAATTTTTTAAATATTAATTTTTTTAGTAATAATTAATATAAAACTGGCTTTTTAGTAAACAGAATTTTAAAGTAAATAAAATTAAAATAATATTTTTTTATATATATAATTCGATAAAATTTATTTTTAATAATTTATTTATTATTTTTTTTAATAGAAAATATTAAACGGGTATTTAATAAGTTAAAAGTTTAAAAGCGGATATCGGCCGATCAAGTTTTAAAATTACGTTATAACCGGGTCGGAAATTTAAAAAAATATTAACTTTTTTTTTCGAAACTTTTTTTCTAGGTAAGGGAAATGTTTTAACAAAAATTTCTAGATTCGTTTTATATATTCCGGATCTTTATTTTCAGAAAAGGAAATTTTTTAACCGTTATATATTTTTTATTTTTATAAAACGGTTAACGTTATAACGTTCGATTTTTAATTTTAAAGAAAATAAATTTTAAAATAACGAAAATTTATTTTATTATTTCGTACAAAGGTTAATTTTTAATTTATTCGTTAACGAAATAATAATTACGTTATTTTTAATAATTTTTATAATAAAAATAATTGGTTTAATATTATATATATCCGATATATATTTTTTATTATATTTAACGAAATAATAAATATAAATATTAAAGTAAAATTATTTTCGGGTTTTTTTTATAAACGTCGAAAAATTTGGTATTATTTATTAATTTTTTTTATAACGCAGTTACGGCAATTAATATTTTTTAAAATTTTAAAATTAACGAATTCGTTTAATAAATGTTAAATTAAAAGTTTAATTATTAATAAAATTTTAATTAAAATTAAAAAGTTATTAAATTAAATAATATTGTTATTTTTATAATTTAATAATAAGTTATATTTTTTTAATTAAAATTAATAAAAAATTATATCCGGTATTAGTAATTTAAAATATTTAATTAAAAAACTGCCGTCCGTTAATTTTGAGTATTATAATTATTTAAGTTTTTATTTAGCCGGCAGGTTATTTCCGGTATTTTTATAATTAAATTAATTTTTTTTAAGAAGATAATACAAATTTATAGTTATTTTCTTATTTATTTAATAAAAAAAGGTTAATAAAAAATTAAATTTATGTTCCGGTATTATAAAAAACGATAATATATAAATTAATTTTATTTATTTAAATTTATATAATTTTAATAAAAACTTTATATTTTTTAAAATTATTTATTTTTACTATTATTAATATAAAAAAGATTATGGAAAATTTTGCCGATAATTTTTTTTTTTTCGATTTATTAAAATTAAATAAATTCTTTATTATTTTTATCGTAATAACCTTTTTTTTATTAATATATCGTTAGCTTTATATCTTGTTTTATTATATTAAAATACGTATTAGCTTTTTAATAAGCTTTTTTCTCGGCTTTCGATAAAAGCTTATTAATATTACTCGAAATTTTCAATTTGCCGGAATTATTATTTAAATAAAATATTTTATTTTGATTTTTCGATTTATTATTATTAAAGTTATATAATCGAAATTTACGTTTTTGCTAACGTTTTTTATAAGTAAGCTAATTATTATAAACGGTTATAATAACGTAATTATGAAACTTTTTATAAATAACGTTAAAATGGCAATTATTTTTTTAAAAAACGTAAATTCAAATTTAAAAAAATATATTTTTATAAAACTTATTTTTATTTATCCTTAGCGATTTTAACTTTTTAAACGAAAGCACTAAACTTAAATATAAAATCGTAAATATTTTAATTTTTACCGAATTTAAAGGCGAAAATACGGAAAGTTTTTTTAATAACAAAAATTTAATTCGAATCGTAATACGATAATTTTAATACCTAAATTATTTCGATTACTCAAAAAAAAAAAAAAAAAAAAAAAAAAAAAAAAAAAAAATTATATAATCGATCGGTAACAAATTTTAATTACTTATTCGGCCTTTCTTTTTAAAAAGTTTATTAAATAAATTATATAAATCTTTTTATTTCAAAAAATTAATTTATTTATTCCGAACTTACCTGCAACCTTACGGACCTAAACGTTAAACCTGGTCCTACTACCGTTAAACTTAACTAAGCCATTAACGGAAACCTCCCCTTTTCGATTATAATTAAAATTCGTTTTATTATTTCCTACAAACTTACGGAAAACGGGCCATATTACTATATCGATAAAGCAAAACGTACTAATATTACCGAAAGCATTATTAATTATATTTTCCCGGCAAAGCCGGTCGACGTCGTTAAAAAAAATAAGAAAATAATAACTTTATTTAACCTAAAAATAAATAACTTCGTCGCAAAATTTTTAAAGTTCTCCTTAAACGTTTTAATTATCGTTAGCAATCTCGTCGATTAGCTATTTATCGGGATCGGTTTTTAAATAGTTATAATCTTGGTCTTGATTTAATAAACCCTTTATTTTTACGGATTTGGTCTCATTTTACGGCACGTTATTTTCTACCGTTTTTTCAAAATACTCATCGTTTTTTATATTTTCGATTTTACCTCTAATTAATTTAAATCGCTTTAAACGTCAACTAACTAATAAATAATCGTTTTTAACAAATATTTAATTTTAATATTAATTAATCTAAATCTTAATTTTAAATCTAGTTTAAAACGCGTTATTTTTCGTCGTTACGTATCGACGTAAAAAAAGTATAGTACCTTATTTATTAATCGCTAGGCCAGCAAGAAAAGAAACAAGCTTAAAATAATATTACGGCCAGCATTAATATAACATGGTAGCTAATCTATTAACGCTATAAACGAAAATTCTAAGCTGAAAAAAAAATGAAAAAAAGGTAAAGTTGCAAAATACGTAAAGATTTACAAATATCTCCACTTTTTATATGGCAGGTGGCTAGTTCATATAGCAGCTATCAGCCCCGCAATTTGACCCTGGTGGCTACCGTCACATTATTTATTCCCTTATTACATTTATTTAGATTTTTTACGTTTTTCGGTGTTAATAATTATTATATTTGTTATTATAAAAAATCTTACTAAAAATTTAGTTTCGTCGAAATTATAAATATCCCTTTTTATAATACTATATTTTACGATTATAACCCGAACAAGTTGGAATTATTTATAAAACGTTTTTAAATTTTCTGATAAAACCCGTTAATAATTAATTTTCCGATTTAAACGCGTTTAAAGTTTTTTTTACCGTTTAATAAAGTTCGACGCTTAATTAACTTTAATACGCTTTATAACGGGTTAAGTTAATAATAGATTAATTATATTTTTAATATATTAAAGCCGAACAAGAAACGTTTACGTATTTAAATTAAAAATTCGGTCGATAATAAATATTTTTTCGGTCGGTATTAATTTTCGTAAATTAAAAATTATATTAATTCGAAAGAATTTACCGTAAATTCGCGAACGTTATATATAATATAAAGCCGTTTATAATTAAATCGCGGATTTCTTTTAACTTAAATAATTAAATTTATTCTAACTTTTTTTGTTAACCGTTTTATGTTATAATATTAAGAAATAAACGATTAAAGTTAGGTAATTAAGATAATAAAAAAAGCGCGCAATTTGCTTATATACGCGATTCGCTTATATAATACGTTATAAGTAATTTAAATAATTAATTATTATTATATATTAATATTATTTAAATTATAAAAATAATAAACATATATATTTTAAATAAGATCTTTTTAAATCCGTTTATCCTTTCGAATTTATTTATTATGATCTTCGTAGATCCGGGAATCCCTCCGGATCCATGTTACGTAACTTAAGGACTTGCGTCGGAGATAATCCACACAACCTCCGACCGTCTGCCAATGAGCCAAGCTTGCTTGGTCATAACACCGGCGGATACACAAAGCCTAAGTCTTAAACACGATACCATCGCCTGTCTTCGTAACGCTGAACCTGGCATTCGTCACCATGATGGAGGTGGGGATTGGGCTATGGGGCGCAAGCCCAGTAGCCATGTCGCCGCTCAAGCAAAGCTTCCCCCCCGCTCCCTCTTGTGAGCAGCATGCCCGGGAAAGCTACATTATTATGAATGTGGAGTTCAACAACAACCATAACAGCAAGAGACAAGGAAGACATCCACCGCGACAAATGCCACCGAGGACATGCCTCGATATATTTCTCTCGGGTCTTCTGATATGGCGCCCATATCACCCGGCGGTAGCCGAGACAGGCGGGTCTGCTGTCCACGTTCAACTCAGCAACGGGATTAATTTGTCGTCGCCGAGTCGTAACTCCATATAACGATAGTGAGACGCGCTCTGAAAGGCGATCAGGGACGGTGTGAGTTAAGAAAATGATAGGCGGAACTGGCGGGCATGCAATAACTCCCTCCTCGGGTTGAGGAAAGACGAAGCTTGGTCTTTATATGTTATTTGATTCTGTAGTCTATCCCAACTGTCGTGTTACTTTTCAATTGCTGTTACCCCTGAGCAGCCTGATCCCGAGAATATGTAGAATCTTGCTCGTACCGTATAGTGACCGTTTTGGTCGTCACGATGGCCTTGTCGCTATTATCCTCGCCGCGGAACCTCGCATCCCAAGAGGAGCCCTCGACCCCAGTCTCGACGGTCGCGGTCTGAGCCCCTATCACTACAGCGGTGCTTCCTTCCCCGTTTCTGTGCTTTTTTGCGCCCATTCGTGATAGCGTTTCGAACTCCACTTCATCTTCTTCGCGACCACTGCCGAACCGGGAGTAATACTGCTGGCGCCGCTTCCCTGAGGTTCCAAAAGACCTCGTCCTTGGTGTATTGGGATCCGATCTGGGATCGTGCCCCGAGCTACGCATGAGACTCGGGGCTACGTGATTTAAGAAGCGGCGTAGAGTAGGCATGGCGCCGCATATTATGAGAAAATTCAATTCGAGTAGACTGCATAAATGAATAAGGAACTGGGTTAGTGCATCAGGTCTGGAGGTGCACCGAAGGGTAAGGTTGTGTAAGCAAGCCTCAAAGCACTCACACCCAAAAGCTTGCGGGAGCGGTAACCCAGGTCTCGTCCGGGTTGCTAAACAATTCGGGCAGGATACATGCTCGCACAACTGAGGTGACGACTGTTCTTGTGCCGTTACGTTAGCATCTCGGCGTCGGACTGGGACGACCTAGGACATACATAAATCCGACAGCGAAAACAAATACCACACCAAACTTTTGTGTTCGAGGCATCTCAAGGTCCCAAACCATGGGGATGGGTATGCCGAACAATATGACATCCGTGAGCGTATTGGCGATTGCGGTCGCGATGAGTAGCCCCGGCTGCTGGATACAGGAGCCCTCGACAGTCTCCGTAACCGTGAACGCCATGCGGACCGGGTTGCATACAAATATAAGGCCAAAGAAGATGATGAGTGAGTATATAGCGATGATGCCAATAGTCGACCACACGGCTATGTGGAACCAGCGCTGCGGCGACAGGCGCAGGTAGAAGACCAGGAGGGCTAGCTTGGCCAGGCTGGCGCAAGGGACGAAAGCCGGGGCGGCGATGTAGAGGTGCTTTAGGTGTCGACTTGATCAGTTCTGGTTTCCCAGTGCAATAGGTCATATCTGGCAGCCATCGGCGTGAAGAGGGAGACGAGTCTGTTGATAGCGAAAGTAAAGAAACCTCTGAGCTTACAAGGCGGAACTTTTCGAAGGTCTCGATAGGAATCTCCCACGCATGCACGCCTTGGCTCCCAATAGCGAATGTCTCTATAACATTACATTAGTAAAGGGGCCTGCAGTGCTTTGACGGTCCACAGCTCGTACGGATCACCAATATATGCGTGGCTACTGAGAAAAGCTAAACAGTAGCAGTTAGCCCAAGGGCACCTGGCATCAAGTACGTCTCCTTTTGTCACGGATATCAAAACCCTCATAAACCCACATAAGACATAATCAAAAACCCTAACCCAAGCAAGTGGTTAGCTGTTACTTCTCTTTGCAACAACTCATAGGCTAATTATACACGTTCGTTCGTACCATCATCGATCTGAAGGCCCCTCGCTAAGAAGATCTTCGTATACAATCTTTGCGAGAGGAGGAACAGCACGAGGGGGTTTCCAACTGCCGCCACAGAGTATATCTGAGTAACGTATTGCCGTTGAGGGTTTTCGAAATCCACGTCGTACCCTTCTGGTGCCGGCAGATACGTAATGACTCCATTTGTCATGAACCCGGGCGGCGTGGACATCTTGCCCCTGCGTGCGTGCACGCCGGAGAGTCTCTCCAGCGTTGGAGGCGGAGAAAGTGGGTGACCCAAGGAACCAGATCATGAGGATGGGGACATTTTCATAACGTCAACGCCCTCAGCCGGACTTTGGGTCATTATGTATGAAAATGCCCGGCGGTCGGAATTCTGAATTCCTGGGCGTCGTGCCCAATCCCACAGGGATATTTAATGTTAGTTTCTCCACTCGACCCAACATTTGCCTTATGGAGTTAGAATGTAAAAGCCCGAGGATTGTATGGGAGAATACATCATCAATCATGTCACTTTAACAACCCAATGGTAGCTTAAGTAAGCCCGCTATTGCAAGCTATTCCTTCCTATTTAACGCGAATTCAACCCCGTTTGAAGCTATTTAGAAGCTAATTTAAGCGATCATATTCAATATTTTAAAAGAAGTAACGCCTTCATACTATTTCGCCTACGTTCGGGCGGCGGATTCACTTTAATAACGCTAACAATAGTAGTCCTTAAAGATTTCTTTTATAATTATCGCTACTATAATGGAATCGGATAAAGCGGTAGTATAACAGTGGGAAAGAGCAAAAGAATTAAGAATGTTACTTTGCATACAAATTGTATGGGGATTGATATTCTAGCCGATTCCAGTATTTCGTGGGCCTGGTGGAGAAACTAACGTTAAATACCCCTGTGTATTGGAGGTAAAAAGGCTTCATTTCGGTGGGTTCCTACCACAGAATTGGCAAGCTAGGGGCTTGTAATCTAACACAAGCATCCACTTGCCCCCTCTTGGTATACCCATCAGACATAGTCTTAGCATGGGTCCAGGCTGTAAATGGAGACACTACCCCAACCTGCCAAACGTACCATCCCAGTTATATGCGTCACGTCGAATCGTTGTTTTGACTACACTCAACGCCTTTTGGCAACTCCACCGACAATCATCCTTAACCCTAGAATCATCAACCGCACCAAGTGATCAAGGGTAGTACTTTTGCTGCTAACATTCAGCTTTTGTACAGCCAGGTTACCGGCTGTTGCTTTATTTAGGGTTCGGGTTCGTTAGTTAAGGTCAGAGTTAGGTACCGGGGGGTTTAGAGCGCCGGCTAGAGGGCCCCATTCAGATATATGGCTTAATATTCACCGTGGTGTTGGTGGCCATGGTGGCCATGGTGTTATCGTAGTTGTACCAGCCCTGCTGTGCCAATGCACTAAGATTGTAAGGGGTCCCTGGTGATTGACGGTAGGGTGGCCAGAAAGCGTTTGGTGCTGTCAAAATACCGATTCGATGCTGGGTACCTAACTAGGGCGAAATGTACCTCCTTCCCATCGTACCACACTCACACGGAGACTGTAGCCTACCTGAATACTAGCACAGGATCACTTCAAGTCTTCGGAAAAAAGGCGCTTTACAACGCAACTGAACACACACTCCGGGTCTGTATCATCTGTATCATTCAGGGTGAATACCATGTTCTAACCCCCCTTACCACCATTTAGACCTCTGGTGATCTGCCAACAGCCTAGCTAGGCGAATCCAGGACGGATCCCATGTTCACGTCTTCTTAACTTTACTCCCATTTCGCGATGATCATATATGGAAACGATAAAGCGGCAGGAACCACGTGAAAGAGAAAGGATCGAACCCGGCACTCATTAACAGCGTTGCGATCCAGTCAGTCTAAGCTTAGAAGTCAGGGATAATACGAGATCGTGCCAAACGCATGGTATCAATCGATACCCCCAATCGGAATTATCCCCCTGTAAAGGTGTGGTAGTACTATGATGCACCAAGGAGATGCCAAGCTCCAGGGTTAAAATCCGAAAAGGCATGTCCTGGAAGTCAGAAGCGAATACAAGAGCGAGAGCAGATGGCGGGCAGCGGGATCGACATACCGGCATGCAAGGTCTTCGACGATTGGTGACTTGGTCTTCCTTCGTGCTGCTGAATAAATGGCCCCCTTGGCGAAAGGGGCCGGAACTTCACTCGGAGTCGTATTACCCCTACCAACTGAGACACTCCCATAAACATCATATTCTGCGAATTTAAATAGGTTCCGCAAAACATCGATGATGATATGATTCTAATCGGAGCATTCTGCGACTTGGAGCAGGCTTCGTATATTATCAAGTAGGTAACGTACCAATGCGCTGCGTCCTTACATTCGCGGGTTGGCGAGCACGCAGACTGCATCGTGATCGTTTTAGGCTTGTAGAGGATCGCAAATTGCAGTGAGGACGGACGGCTTTACAAGGTTTCCTATCCAATGGCGGGAAGCGTGCGTTTCCGAAATCCGACAGATGCGGTTTGGGCTGGTTGGATGTCGTGATGCTGGCTTATGCCACCTACGTTGCAGCATCGGCCCTTATGAGTCGACAATCCAGCTGGCAGACAACGACTGGGGTCTGATGGCAGCATCTGACATGATTAAGACGTAGATGGTGATTCACAGTCACCGGTGAGCTTCGCTTCGAGCCTTTCGAGTCCTCTTTTCCCCAGCATCATGTTCTCGATGTTATGTGGTGATAAACTTGGAGCGAAGTGAATACAAGTTTGCATATCTTCGCACTGGGATATCAAAGCAGGTCTAGAAGCTGAACGCTAAGAGCGTACCAAGTGGAGCTTCCGATGTGTCGGGTATGATACCCTAGTTTCCCCTGTCCCGCCAAGCCCTCCTTTCCCTCTTTGCATATGGACGACGAGTCTGTTAGAATCCAGGTCGCAGGTTACCTCATCAAGACCAGGCCTTATTTTTGAGGTTGTAGCTGCGCCTGCAGCGCAGATGTGGCTAGAGCTTTCCAAAAACCTGTAGCTTTAAGTACCGACCCACAAAAGACCTATAAATAGATCCATAAAATATCAAACCTCAAAAATAAGACCGATTCGTGGTATATAAATCTTGGCCTTTTAACGTTACGTTTTATATAAACTTTCGAAGATTTATTTTAAAATCTTAAAAATAAAATAACGTACGATATAAGCAAAGGGCGAAAATAAGCCAATAAATAGTTTTTTAACGTTTTACGATAACGAATTAAAATAAATTATTTATACCGTAATAAATTAACATAAATTAATTAAATTTCTTATTATTAAAGGTTTTTATAATATTTTTATAAATACGTATATTATATCTAGGCTTATTATAAAAAATAATTTTTTTCGGTTTTTCGTTTAAACTTTTTTATTATAATTACTTTTAACCTTTATTAACAGCAATTATTTATTATTCTTTTTTTAATTATAAAAACTTTTATTTTCTATATAATAACGTTTTCTTTTCTTAAAAAACTTATATTTTTAGTTTTTCGGCGTTTATTAATGCTATAAAATTATTTTATAAAAGTAATAAGTATTTTTTTTTTAAATATTTTCGTATAAAACTACGAAATTACTTTTTATTTAAAAATTAACCAAGTTAATTATTTTTGGCGGCAAGCTACTTTAATAATTCTTTTTGTATAAATAACGTTCCTATCAAGTTACTTTAATAGAATTTTTAAAAAATTTTTACAAAAGAAATTAAAAAAAAAAAATTTTTAAATTTTTTTTAAAAACAATTGAAAAAATTTTTGAAAAAGAAATTAAAATAAAAAGAAGGAAAACTTGATAAAAATGAATGAAAATTAGTTGGTATAAATACGATTAAAACTTTTAATTCGAAAAAAACTTTATTAAATTCGAATAAAACAAATTCTGCCTTTATAAATCCGATTTAATATTATTAATCGTTATAATAGTTTTAAACGCGTTGTAAAAATCGGCGATAAAATCTCTTTTAATAATATAAATAACGTAAAATTACATATAATTATTAATATATAACTAATAAGCTCATTTTAATATAAAAGAATAAAATACGTTAAAAAGTTAAAGTCGATAAAAAAATCAGGAGATAAAATAAAATAATATAGTTAATTTTATAATACTTTCTAGAAACGTCGAGGACAAAAGAGCTTTTTAAACCTTTAATATACTGTTTAATATTTTTATCGGAATTTTAACGTATTTTGAATTTAATTTATTTATTATTTTTCGATCTTGTTTATAATAATTCTATAGGCGAATAGAGATAAGTTATCGACGAATTAACGAAAAAAAAACATTTCTAGTAAGAATAAGAAATAAAAATGAGGCTTAATTTTAAAAGTTAATAATTTAAATTATTTTAAATTATTTCTGGTTTTCTTAATAAATTTATTTAAATCCTTTACTTTTTTAATATTAATAATAATTATACCGGTTATTATCAAAGATTTTCATTAAAAACTTTTGTTTCGTTAAAATTAATAATTTTCTTTAAAATATCGAATTTGTTAATTAAAATATAAATAAATTCAAATTATTTACGAAATACTTTAAAGATCTCGTATAACATCTTTTAATAATTTAATTTTTAATTTAAACACATTTTTAATTTTCTTTAGCGTTTAATAAAATCAAACGTTTAATTAATTTCGATATATATCGTAACACGTTAGGTAAGTAAAAAACTTGTTATATTTTAAATATATTAAAGCCGGACCAAAAACGTCTATGTATTTAAGTTAAAAATTCTTTTAATTATCGATTTTTTTTTCGGTCGGCGTTAATATTTAAAAATTAAAAATAATATTAATTCGAACGTATTTACCGTTATATCGGGCCTATAAAATAATTTGGGCAATATTATATATAAAATTAAGTTTTTTATAATTAAGTTTTTATTATTATTATTTTTAATTCAAACGGCTAGGTTTATTTTGAAATTATTTTTTAAACGTTTAATAATTATGATGTTAAAAATGCATATATTAAGTTAAATATGTAAAAAGTTGAAAATATTAATCCGTTCGTTTATATAGTACCTTAATTAAAAATATAATTATATATATTTTTAAAAACAAGTTATTAGTATATATATAATGTTGAATTAAAATTAATTTAATAAAATAAATTTATTTAATTACTTTTTAATCGTATAAACTATAATTATTATATTATAATGAAAAAGGTTTTAATTAATTAAGTTCGAAACTGTTTTATATCTATAAGAAAATAATAATAATTAATACGGCTGAATAATTTAATATATAAATTCGTTTTATATTAAATATAACTAAAAGGGTAGATATATTATAATACAGGCGGTAATTATCCTATTACAGCTATAAATACTTCGTAATTATTATTGAAATATTATTAATAATAATATATATATATAACTTTCCATACCAGCTCGCAAGCTATACCAATTTGCGAGCTAATTTTATTTATATATTAATTATCTCTTTTTAATCGTCTTTTTTAAAATTAGTAATATAAAACGTTTTATAAAAAAAAGCTAGGATAAATTTAGTTATCTAGATTAGAATATAAAACTTGAAAATTAGCCTTAAAAAGTCAGATTTTTATTTATAACCTGGTCGAATTTACTTTGAAACTCCGATATTACGGCTGATATATCCGAACCGATATTAATTTATATTTACGAAAGTTAACGCCGACCGAAAGAAAAATTATTATCGAAAAACTGTTTAATTTAAATATATAAACGTTTATTGTTTAACTATTAAATTTTAAAAATATAACGAATTTATTACTTTTTTACCTCATGATAATTATGTTAAAATTAATTAAGTATTAAGATTTATTAAACGGTAATATTTTTTAAACCCGTTTAAATCGAAAAATCATTTTAACGGGTTTTATACGAAATTTTAAAATATTTTATAAATAATTTAAGCGTTTTTATTAGAAAGGACGTAACCGTATAAATAAGATTATATAAAATAATAGATTGCTACATTAATTTCTAGGCTTTATTAAACTTATTTCTTTTACAAATTGTCTTATTTTACTTCTATCTACATCAATCTTTATCAAGGCTCTGAACGGTTTTCGCAATCCGAAGCAGCCGGGTAAACTATTGCTCGTAATTTTTTATAATCGTTATACTTTTCGATATACGTTTTTATATAAATCTATTACAGTTATTTTCGAAAATTAAATCGCATCCGAAAATTGAAAATCGAAATCTATTATTTTATGAAAACTTTTAAATTAATCATAATATAAATAAGTTTAATTCGTCTGGTAATTTTATAAAAATTATATATCGTTAATAAAACGGTTTTTATAATAAATTTAACATTATAAATTACTAATATCGTATATTCGAAATTATGCGGTATTTTATTTTAAATAATTCGAAAAACTGTAAAAATAATTAAACCATAAAATTGACAAAAGTTCCTCAAAATATTAACCTTATAATTAAGGTTTATCGTTAAGATTGGCCTTTAAAGTTTACTTTTAAGGTCTATCTTCAAAAGATAACTACGTATATTTTAGCATTTTTTAAATTATATTATTTAATCTTGTCGAACCAGCTAGCAGGTATAAGGTTCATCAGGGTCGAAGCTTATCAGCAATTACGTATTCGGTTTTAAAGTAAGCCTTTATAAAACTAAAGTATAAATTTGTGCTAACTGTAAAAATTATTATTTAATTAAGGCATTCGAAAATACAAAATATAATACTCATCGTATAAATTATATCGTATAATACTTTTCTATATATTTAGTCCAGCTTAAAAAATAAGGCTTGAACCTAATTTCTCTTTATATATTTTAAGTTCATTTAAATTATTATTAAAAGATAAAATATTATGAAGAAAAAGTTATAACGGTAATAAAATAAATTTTTAATAATGTTTTTAATTATAACTAATATAATAATTATTAGAACCGAAAAACGTGAAAAGTTTCTTTAAACGTAATAAAACAAAATTGAAAAGAAATAATTATTTAAGTTATTAATTTCTAGAATTAAGCTATAACGTCCAATATCACCTTATCGGATGCACCACCTCATCGGATAACTTTTAGTATATTTTAATAATTTATTTTTAATAATTTATTTTTAATTATCTATTTTTTAGTATTAATAATACAAAACGGTTTATATAAAACGTACGAAGAAATTTAGCTATTTAGATTAAAAAACGAAACTCAAAATTTAATTATGCAATATTTAGTTTTATATATAAAATATCTCAATTTGCTAGGAATTAATAATATCGTAATAAATCTTTTTAAGCCGATATTATTTCCAATTTGCGAAAGTTAAAGCCGATCGAAAAAAAAAACCGACTGTCGACCGAATTTTTAACTTAGATATATATATATATTTTATCCGATTTTAGTATATTAAAAACATGGTTAATATATTACGAGCTTAACGCGTTACGGATCGCGTCGAAATTAACTAGGTATTAAAATTTATTAAACGGTGAAAGAAAATTAAACACGTTTAAATTAATAATTTAATTATTAACGGGTTTTATTCGAAAATATAAAAATATTTCGGAAATAAATTAAGTTTATTTCGGTTATAATTATAAAATAAGATATTTTAAAAAAAGATATTTATAATTTCGATAAAAGTAAAGTTTTTAATAAGGGTTTTTACAATAATATATATAATAATTATTAATACCTAAAAACGTAAAAAAACTTAAATAAACGTTATATAAAAATAAAAAATAAATTATAATTATTTAAAGTATTAATTTTTAAACTTAAGTTATAGCGTTATGAATTATTATATTAAAAAGAAATTATTTTTGATTTTAATATTACGATAATTTATTAATAATAATTAATTTAAAAATCTTATTAAGTAATAATAATTAAATAATAAATAAATTAAGTTTAAAATAAATTCAGTATTTTCATAATATATTCGGATATGTACGAAAAATTCGAAACATATTACGTTAATAATAACATTATTACGTCTTGTATATTTACTTATCCTTTCCATTGGCTTTAATTTTTTAATATATTTTAGTTTTCATATTAAAACGCATTTATTTACGGTATATCGAAAACTTTATACGATATCATTATACTTATATTACTAAAAAGAAATTTTTCTTGTCGGCTTTTATAACGCGTTTTAAGTTATTATAACGCCCGGTAATATTAAATTTAATTCGAAAAAGTTGGTTTTATTTTATTCTATTTTAGTAACGTTTTTTTTTTTTCGAATTAAAAGTTTCTTTAATTAAATTTATGCCGACCGTTTTTCCGTTAACTTTTGCCGGTTCTATTTTATTTTTTACGAAAACCTTTAACAATATCCGTAAAATAAAATAAATAAAAACGATATTTTTAAAGAAAATTAAAATTATTAAAGTAATTCGTTAACGAAGATATTTAAATCAGTTAATTTTGTAATAAAAGATTACATATTACTGTTATATAAAGTTACCTTTTTTCGAAAAAAACGTTTAATTATGCAAAGCGAATTATATTTTAAGTAAACGTTACAGAATTAAAAATAAACATTTTTTTTTTTAAAAAAATATATATATATGTATTTATTATATAAAAAGAATAAGCTTTTTTTTTAAAAAAAAAAGTAGTAAAAAAATACAACTAATAGTAACTAGAAAAAGTCGTTATAAAATAATTAAAATTAAGGAACGAAAATATAGCGTTTACGGCAAACCCAGGTATAATACGTATACTTATTAAAAAGTTATAGATATATTTAACGAAAAAGAATCCGATTGATTTAAATTAAGGCGATATGTTATTATTGAGTTATGTGAATTTGTTATTACGGATTGCCAAAAACTATCCGGTAAGGTGGTGCATCCGATAAGGTAATGTAAAACATTATCGTTTTTTATTATTATAATAAAAAATTATTCCAAATCCTAATAATACGATAATTTATTATCAATAACTGATTAAAATATTATATAAAATAATAATAGCTAGATAATAAAGAAATTAGGTTTATAATAAACATAATATTTTAATAAATATAGTTTAATGTATACGAAAAGTTCGAAACGTGTTTTTTTTTAACGATAATAAAATCTATTATTTAATAAAATGCGAAGAATATTACGTTAATTATAATAATATTACGTTTTATATATCGTATAACTTTCGTATCCGCTTTAATTTTTTAACCTATTTTATTTTTCTATTTAAAAACGCGTTAATTCGTAATATATCGAAAATTTAATACGATGCTATTATACCTATATTACTAAAGGAGAATTTTTCGACGGCTGTTACGGTACGTTTTAAGTTATTATAACGTTCGATAATATTTAATTTAAATTTGCGAAAATTAATTTTATTTAATCCAATTTTAACAACGTTTTTCTTTTCGAAAAAAGAATTATTTTAATTATACTTGCGTTAATTATTTTCTTATTTATTTTTGCTGGTTTTATTGTCTTGTCAACGAAAATCTTTAAATTTATTTGTAAATAATAAAATACGAACGTCAGTTAAAAACAAAAAGATTAAAAATTATTAAGAAGTTTGCTTGAAAAATGATTAAATCTATTGATTTTTTTCAAATAATCTGTTATATTTATACGAATTTCTTTTTCAAAAATAAGTTGCTTAATTACGCGAAACGAGTTATGTTTTAAATAAAGGTTAAAAGATTAAAGAAAACGTTTTAAAAAGGAAAAATATATATTATAGAAAAGAAATGATTTTTTCTAACTAAAAAAGAAAAAATAGTAAAAATAAACAATTAATAACGACTAGAAGTAACTACAGTAAAAGGGTTAAAACAAAAAAAAGAAGTATAGCGTTTACGATAAGCCCGGACATAATAAGCGTACTTATGAAAAAGTTATAAATACGTTTTATAAAAAAGAATTCGATAAATTTGAATTTGTTGTATAAAGGTGCCAAGAATTTATCCGGTAAGCTTGTGCATTTGATAAGTTTGTATAGTACGTCATCGTACTTTTTAAATATATTTATTATAACAAAATCGGTACAAATTCTTTTGCCTCTACAAATTATAATTATTACGTCGTTATTTTAAAGGCGTTCTTAATTTAGTCAACTTGTATATTTTTATTATTATAACGTAATGATTATTAATTATAATATTTTATTATGAATTTTTAATGATAACTTAATATAAAAACCTCAATTCAGTTATTTTTTTAAACCTTATAAGTTATCGTTATTATGCCGTAATAATAAAAGCGTTTAAAAGTCTTATATTAAAAACATTTTATAATTATAACGTAATAATTATAGCTCGTATAATTAAAAAAACAACTAAACGAGTTTTTTTATATTAAATTATCTTCTATAAGTTTATCGCAAAATATTACAGGCGGTAATTAATACGTCGTAACTATCAAACGTCAAATCCGAAATATTTTTATAGTTATAATAAAATAACAATAACTTATACAACTAAAAGAATAACTTGACAAGCTTTTTCTAAATTAAATTATCTTTAAAAGAATTAACGTGCCACATTATTAAACGGTTCAAACTAGTAAATGGACTAATTTTGTAAATATTTTAAATTCTTTTTTTCAATTACACATTTTTTAGTATTAATATCGGCAAATACGTTACAATTCAGTCTAGGTTGCTATTCTAAGTTTACTCATTTGCAACTAGGGTTGGAAGCAGCCAGATATAGCTTCAGCTCCTTTATCCTTGTAATTTTAAGGCCACAAATCAAAGCCCTTTAGTTTCTTTCAAAGCCCTTTTAACAAATTACTTCAATTACCGATACGCCCTTATAGTCTTAAGGTTGCCATAAAACCATTCAGACGTCGTCGGCGCCTTCAAAATTCCTTTTCGCTCGATCTATATATTTCTTTAAAACCTTAAAGAATAAAGCTAATCTTATATTTATCGCTATATTTTAACTTTTTCGGGCAATCTTTCGTTATATATTTATATTTACTATATTTAAAACAAAATAACTAACTTTTTTAATTTTATACGGGCTTTTTATCGTAAATCTTTCTTACGTTATAACTTATATTTTTTATTATCCTTATTTCGAAAACCGGTAATAAAATCGTTATATACCTATTTTACTATTATAATTAAGTATTAACGAAATATTTCTTTTATTTAACTTTTTTAACTAGCATTATTTTAATTCCGAATCGAATTAATAAATATAATAATTTATTATTTAACGTTAAGCGGTATATCGAGTTTATTATATTACCGTATTAAGTTTTTAAAATTAATTATATAATTAAACGCCGATTATTTTTTCGAATTTTATTTAATAAAATATAATTAAGTTTAAAATTTTATTTTTAATCTATACTTTTCGTTATAAATAAATACTTTAATATCTTAATTATTTCTATACTATTTATAAAACATATAATAATTATTATAAAGTCTTTTTTAATATTAATAATAACTGTAATAACTAATTTAACTTTATTAATATAAATAAGTTTTACCGAATTATTATCGCAATAATTAATTATTATAAAAACTACTTAAATTACCGTTTTTTATATTTTTTAATTATTATTATCTCGAAATCGACATTTTTTTAACTTAAAATCGAAATATTTTTAATTTAAATACGTATTTTTCTTTTTTTCGCTTTCGTTCGAAAATTTCGCAAATACCTTTATTATTATTTTTTATATCAAAACTTTCCGGTTAACCTTTTACATTTTTTCCAAACGTTATAACTTTTCCCGATATTATCTTATCGGATCCTTTTAGACGTTACCGTATCGACGAACCTTTTACTTTTAATCGATAACGGCTATCACGTACGCAAACGCTTTTCCAGCAACTAAAGAAACTTCAAAACCTTCTCCAAAATCAAGCCTTTACAAATTCCTTATTTTAAAGCGCCTTTACGCCAAACTTGCCGTTCCAAAATGGTACCTCGAATACAACACAAAATGGATAAATCAGGATATCAATTTCTGCCGTCAAAAGTATAAAAAACGGAACCAAAAAATGTTACCATATCAGCAAATACATTGCAATTCAATCTAGGTTGCTGTTCTAAATTTACTCATTTGCAATTGAGGTTGGAAGCAGCCAGATATAGCTTCAGCTCCTTTGACCTTGCAATCCTAAGGCTACAAATCAAAGCCCTTTAGTTTCCTTCAAAGCCCTTTCAACAAATCACCTCAACTGCCGACAATTAATAATATAAAACGACTTATAAAGCAAAAAATTTAAAAAATTTAAGATTTAAAATTTAAAAGAAAAAATTTTGAAAAAAAAATTTGAAAAAGAAGAATTTAACCCAGCTATTTAAGCTAAAAAACGAAATCCGAATATAATTATGCGAAATTTAATTTTATATATAAAATTATTTAAACGATTTTAAAGCCTGATATTACGGTAAATACGTCTGATTTAATATTATTCTTTTTTGTAAAGATTAGCGGTAATCGAAATAAAATTAAGCATAGATTAAATCTTTAGCTTAAATACGCAAACGTCTTTTATCTCGCTTTAACATATTAAAAATATAACAAATTTATTTACCTAACAAGTTATAAAACGCGGTAAAATTAATTAAACGTCGAGATTTAGTATACAGTAAAAAAGGTTTAAACGTATTTTAATTAAAATTTTAATTATTAACGGATTTTATTTAAAAATCTAGGAATATTTCGTAAATGAATCGAATTCATTCGGATTATTATTATATAATACGGTATTATAAAAGAATATTTACAATTCCAACGAGATTAAATTTTTAAGAAATTCTTTTTATAATAACATCCCACACAAATACTCTAGACGTATAAGTATTTCGGACGGTTTTTAACACCTTGTAACAACAAATTTAAATAACTTAATAACAATGTATTGTATTAATTTAAATTAATCGAAATTTTTCTGTTTTTAGAATTTTTTTATAAATACGCGCAATATATCTGGGCTTATTATAAATGTTATATTTTCGTTCTTTCGTTTTAACCTTTTTTTAATACTTTCTTATAATTATTATTAACTATATTTTTCCATTACTCTTTTTTCTAAGCTGAAAGAATTTATTCCTTTTATATAATAGATATTTCTCCTTTTTAAAATTTTTTATTTTTGGTTTTCCGATATTATTTAAAATATAATTTATTTCGCATAATTAAATATTTTTATCGGCAAGTTACTTTAATAATTTTTATTTTTTTATAAATAAGACTTTTATTTTATTACTTTACGGATATTTATAGAAGTTTTTACGGCTGGGAAAATGAAACTGGCGGAAATTAACGAAAAATAAATCGGCGTAAATATAATTAAAAAATATATCGAATTTAGAAAAAAGCCTTATTAAAATCGAATAAAAGAAAGCTAACTTTCGCGAATTTAAACTTAATATTATCGGACATTATAATAACTCTAAACGCTTTTTAAAAACCGGCAAAAAAGAATTTTTTTTAGTAATATAAATAAAATATCGTCGTATCAAATATTCGATAAATAATATATAAACGCGTTTTAAAATAAAAATAAAAAATATATTAAAAAATTAAAATCAAAAAGAAAAATATACGAAGATAAAAAGCGTAATTATATTATAATTACGTAATTTCTTCGAGTTTTATTAAATTATAACTTTCGTAACCGTTAAAATTAAAAAAAGTTTTAAATTTTGCGTATACGTCTAAATATAATTGTTAAAATATTAAATTTATTTTAAGCTTAAAAGATGTATTGTTTAATTATTATTATTTAATGTAATCTTTTAATCGGTTATTAATAATAAATTATTACGGTATCAAAACTTAAAATACTTTTTTCTTATTTTTTATTTCCTTATTACGCTTATTTAGTATTTTTACGTTTTTCGGTCTTAATAATTATTATACGCGTTATTATAAAAACTCTTATTAAAATTTAATTTTGTCGAAATTATAAATTTTTTTACGATACCGTATTTGTAATAATAATCTAAATAAACTTAAATTACTTACGAAATATTTTTAAATCTTGGTATAAAATCCGTTAATAATTAATTTTTTGACTTAAACGTATTTAAATTTTTTTTAATAAAATTTAAGGCTTAATTAATTTTAACGCATTTTATAACGCTAAATAAATATTATATTAACTATATCTTTAATATATGAAAGCCGAACAAAAAACGCTTACGTATTTAAGTTCAAAATTCGGTCAACAGTTAATTCTTTTTCGATCGGCGTTAATTTTCGCGATTTAAGTATATAGTTGCTATAGAAAAAAATACCGATATATTATTTATGCAAAATAAATTTTACAACTTTATATATAAAACTACATATTGAAGTGGAGTGGGGAGCAGGAATGGGTGCAGCTGCTGCCGCAGCTGTGGCTGCATACTACTGCAGGACACGTCAGCTACAGCTTCTAGCTGTTTCCATCTGCTTCGCCGCTGGGCATCTCGGCAATCAACTCGGCTATGGCTAGTAGGTCGGCGACGTCTATATATTGCTGGCCTGACAACCTTTGTATCTAGTCTTCCAGACCAAGGCATTCTATAGCGAAGTAGTAACGTCCGACATTTCTTCTCCTCCCAAGCACCGATCAAGATGTTCTGCATACAACAACTTTGATGAGCCCTGTCCTAATTCAATATCGCATACTTAAATTTCGAGTTTTGTTTTTTAATTTAAACGGTTAAATTTATTTGCGCTTCTTTTATAAGCCGTTTTATAATATTGATATTAAAAAATAATTAATTAAAGTTCGGTAATTAAAATATATTAAAAACCGGCCGGAATATTTATACGTTCGAAATACTTATATAATACGTTAACAGATAAAATAATTATTAATAACGAAAAACGTAAAGGATTTAAATAAAGGCAATAAAAAATAAAAAATAATAATTATACAGATTATTAATTTTTAAAATCAAGTTATACCGTTATTTATTATTATAATATAAGGTCGAATGAGTTCAAGCCTTATTTTCCAGGCTGAGCCAAATACACAGAAAATTATTACACGATGTAATTTGCACGATAGATACTATACCCAGTATCTTCGAATACGATGACTGATCAATGGTTTCACGGTTAGGATAGATTGATACCTCGGTCCCATAGAGCCTCACGCTGAAGCCGATTTATGACTATAATAAAAGAAATTTTTTAAATTTTATTATTATAATAATTTATTATTAACAGCTAATAGAAAAGTTACATTAAATAATAATTAAATAATAAATAAATTAAGTTTAAAATAAATTAAATATTTTAATAAGCATATTTAAACGCGTATGAAAAATTCGAACCGTTTTTTTATTCTCGACGGCTTCGAAAGTTACCATTTAATAAAATTCGAAGAATATTACGCAAATTACGATATTATTACATTTTATATACCCGCGTATTTTTCGTATTAATTTTAAAATTTTAACGTATTTTATTTTTCTATTTTAAAACGTCTTTATTCGTTATATATCGAAAATTTAATACGACGTTATTATATTTATATTACCAAAAAAGATTTTTTTTTCTAACTTTTTATAACGCGTTTAGAATTATTATAAATATTCGCTAATATTAAATCTGGTTTTACAAAAATCAACCTTACTTTATTTAATTTTAATCACGTTTTTTCTAAGTTCGAAATATTTCCAGTTATACTTATATTGAATTCTTTTTTAAACTTCGCTAGTTTTATTTAGTTTTTACTTATAAAGATCCTTAGAAATATTTATAAAGTAATGAAATAAAAACGTTATTTATAAAAAGAAATTAAAAGTTATTAAAGCAGCTTGTAGCAAAAATCGTTAAATCGGTTAATTTTTCAACAAAAAATAACCTATTATTTTTGTACGAAATCGCTTTTTTTTTTGGAAAAATTTTTTTTTAAATACGTTAAATATTAAAAATTCGATTATTAACGAATTTTATCCGAAAATTTAAAAATATTTTATAAATAATTCGAACTTATTCGGGTTTTAATCGCTAAATAAGATATCGTAAAAAAAACTATTTATAATTTCGACGAAACTATATTTTTAATAAAGCTTTTTGTAATAACGAGCATAATAATTATTAATATCGAAAAACGTAAAAAACTTAACTAAACATAATAAAAAAATAAATTATAATTATTAAAATTATTAATTTTTAAAATTATATTATATTATTATTTATTATTATAATAAAAATCTTTTATTTTAAATTTTGATACCGTAATAATTTATTATTATTAATCGATTAAAAAATTATATTAAATAATAATATTTAAGTAATATCAAAATTAGATTTCGAATAAATTTAATATTTTAATAAATATATTCGGACGCGTACGAAAAGTTCGAAACGTTTTTTTATTTTCGGCTGTTACGAAAATTATTATTCGATAAAATTCGGAAAATATGACGTTAGTAATAATATTATTACGTTTTATATATTCGCGCGATTTCTATATCAGTTTTAACTTTTTAATATATTTCATTTTTTCTATTTTAAAATACGTTTATTTACAGTATATCGAAAATTTAATAACACGTTATTATATTTATACCATTATAAAAGATTTTTCGCCGGTTTTTACGACACGTTTTAAATTATTATAGCGTCTGTTTATATTAAATCTGCATTTACGAAAGTTAACTTTATTTATTCGATTTTAATAACGTTTTTTCCGAATTAAAAGTTTCTTTAATTATATTTGCGCTGGCCGTTTTCCCGTTATCTTCCGCCGGTTTCATTTTATTTTTTACAAAAACTTTTAAAAATATTCGTAAAGTAATAAAATAAAGAAAATATTTGTAAAAATAAAAAATAAAAAATAAAATAAAAAATTGTTTAAAATAAAATAAAATAAAATAAAATAAAAATTTAAAATTTATTAAGGTAATTCGTTAATAAAAATATTTAAATCGGTTAATTTTGTAATAAAAAATTATATATTATTATTATATAAAACGGCTTTTTTTCCGGGAAAAATTATTTAATTACGCGAAACGAACTATATTTTAAATAAACGTTACAAAATTAAAAATACACTTTTTTGACCCAAAAAAAATGTAGCTAATAGCAATTAAAAAAGGTTATCGTAAAAGAGTTAAAACAAAAAACGGAAATATGACATCTACGGCAAGCCCCGACATAATACGCGTACTTATAAAAAAGTTATAAATATATTTCGCTCAAAAAAACATCCGATTAATTTAAATTAATACGATATATTATTATTAAATTATTTGAATTTGTTATTGTAAAATACTAAAAAGCGGCTCGCTTATATATGTCCTTTGCTTATATCTATAGCACGTTATTTAAATTTATTATTACAAAATATTAAAAAACGGTCCGCTTACAAGTTTAAACCGTTTAACGGCGTAATACGTTATAATATATTATATTATTTATTAATATAACAACTTTTTAAAATTAAACGTAAAATTCTTTTACGTTTAATTTCGTTAATTGCTTACGCTGTTCGAAAGCAAGCTAAAAGTTATATATTGTTCGAAAGCGTTAGTTTAATAAATAAAAAGATGTGTTTTTTAATGCGTTATTAGAATGCCTTTTATAAGAAAAGAAATTAGTAAGTGGATCAACGCGTTACGCGGATATGGGGTGGCCCTTTGGTGGGGGGGCTGCCTTATTATTGATGATCATGTTGCCTTGATGTTATTTCCATACAAATTATCGGGAGCTACATCGTAACCGTAATTGGGAAATATTTGGCGAGCGGAGGTAACTTATTCTATATCCCCCTGCGACCTGTAGCTCTTCCTTAGCTTTCCCCCATTTATCGTGGACATACAGTATATTTTCTATTGTACGATTTGGTACCCCTTTTTTCGGCCGTCGGTTAGTGTCAGCTAGCCACTGCACCAAAAGATCATTTGCGATAAGCTTATCTAAGTGTTAAGTGCAAGATTCTATCTTGCTACTTATCTGACAGTTAGGGCTTCAGAGCGTCAGCGCTCTAGGGCTGTAGAAAATGCACGAACCGTTTACTGCGCCATGCAACAGAAATGTGGGTATTATTGACGCCGTATCAGGCTATAAATGTCGTGATATAATACGACGGCCCTTCTTTGGCGAAGGTCGGCTTGCAGCATATCTAGAATGCTCTAATCGCAGACATATAAAGCATTAATCAAGGGGAGAATCCATTTATCCATAAATTTGTTTAGGACACTACCGAGAAACCGCATGCTATCTACAGCAATACAACATGAAAAATGGATTTCCTCATAGAGGAACACTCTAGAAAACGACTGGGGTAAGGACTCGATAAAGGTTATATCGATATCTAGCTTGTCCGCCAATTAGTAATCGCATACATAGGAGACATGACTACCCGTTATTAAACACATATTTCAAGGCCTACGCCTATACGCAGCTATACATCCACGCGTTTAATACTTAATATCTCTTTGGAGAAACGCTAATCCAAGAATACACCACTGGGGGAGAATCGCCACGAAGATATAAGCTTAAAGAGATTCACATAAGAGACATTTCAAATTCAGAGCGCAGCGCTCACCCTTTTAATGAGAACTTTTGGGGGGTAGAAAAGTTGACCCTAAGTCCTCCACATAGAACTTCGATGACATCTTGGCTTACTACTGTATAGCAATGGTACCTAAGCTCGCTCATGTGACTCCTGGAACACGTGAAATCCTATCGACCCTTTTATACCCGTGCTCACGAGGATAAGCACATCAGAGTAAAGCCCACGTTAAGGGGCCGCAGTCTTAAATTCGACCCGTACTCATGTACCCTAGCAAGTTTAACAGAGTTCTAAGGAAAGGAGGTTGCGAGTGTGCCTAAATCATGTATCGATCGAAGCATTGATAAGCCGCAGTGTCGGCCACTCGATCGGAATATCTAGGGCGTCTTGCCCATCCAAGCTGGCCCTTTTAGTTGCTCGCCTCCGTGCTCATGGCCAAATGTTCGGGTACCGTCTTGCGCTCATTTGACTCCTGCAACATCAGCCCTGTCGATGAGGATGTAGTACGCGGCGTCGTCCCGATGCCGCTGACAGCCAGTTTCACTGGCAACCTTACGCATGACCACTGCCACATCGCAGACCCAAAGACACACTACCCAGCCGCCGACCTCTGCCTTCGGCGGAGCCAACCCGTGCAACAGTTCGTTCCCAAGAAGCGGGACGGCTCTGCGCTTCTCTCCGCCGTGTCTCTCGTCTGTCGTGAGGAGCGCGAGGTCTGCGAAAAGAGCACATCCCGTGCTAAGACACTCCACAGCTAGGATTGTAGTCACGCTGAAGGAGGTAATTCTACTTAGGTCCGCAGATTCGTAGTTGGTGATCTTCTCGGAGTCGGTCGCCTCCATCGCCTTGAGATTCGCTAAATCCTAGACATTGGCATAGTGCCTTCGAAACTTGCACTTCAGGACTGCTGGGCACTGAAGGAGCAAACGAAGGCCGAGTAGCTTGGGTCGCGCGCTACTAAAAACGGGGCTGCGAGATATCCCTTGACGGATATGAGGTTGCCCGCTGCTAATGACCGTTCCATGAAGAGGCTGCCCTCTGTCTCGTTCAGCGAGCTCAGGCTTCTCCAGCAACTACTTCTTGGCTTCGTCTTCAGTGCGTTCCGCACAATACCGGCGAGTCTGACAATACTTATTTTGTGCTCCCCAACTTGTTCGTCCGCGGGCGTGCTGGGGCCCGCCCTCGAGCGATTGCCTGCTGTGATAGATAAATCTTGTAACGTTACGTCGCAAGTCGTAGAAGTCTGATGCCATTAGAATTATCTCCTTCATCTCTCGTTTTCTCAGCACAAGACCAAGGTGGCTCTTGGGATAGATATCTGGATACGGGCGCTGCTTGGACGGGTTTCCTCATCCCCGAGTTTTCTATTGGAACAGGTGTCCCGCATCCTAGAGCTCACTCGAAACGGTTCCGCCATCATCGCAGGGCCACTTAGGCAGCTATGGAGACATCAGGCGACAGGAAAACTTACACTGCTTATCTATCTTATTATGGACTGGACCAGAACCCCTGCAACCAGAGTATTCAGGTCCCGGGTTTCGAAAGGACCGTTATCCCTGTTAAACTGGTGAAACCAAATGATCGGTTTAAATACTACGTTACTATGTCCTAGAACTTGAAAACCAAACTATCTACAGAGGTACAACAACCAATTAATCACCTCTCCGACATAGCCGGAACGACCGGCTGACGTGGATCGACCTTGCACGTGGGCAGCTTGATGCCGAAGTTCTCGACCACCAACTGTCGCCCTCCACGTCCAGTTTGTACCGCTTGCCGCCGATCTCGACGCCCTACGGCGCGAACTTCTCCTTGAGCTCGCAGACGCCCATCTCCGGGTTGTAGTTCACCATCGCCCAGCTGTCGTCCTCAGAACTGGGAGTAGTCCTCCTTCAGCTCTCCCGCCTTGTAGGCGGAACGGAGCCCGCCGACGGTGCTGAAGAAGCGGGTGTTTGTCACTATGCCCTTGAGCTTGTACAGCGTCGTGCCCGCGCCTGTAGTGTCCATTATGATGTAGAGGTCAAGCATCTGGAGCTAGTTCGCCGTGCCCTTTTCTCGAAAACAACTACTCGGAGGACTGGCTGCCATCAAAGGACGTCGGCGCGGTGGTGGTTGCGACCAGTGTAGGATTGTCTGATGATCCGTACCAGACGCCCCCGAGAAGCTCGGACGTGATATAGGTAATATTGGACATCACGGATACCAGCAGGGGATCCAACGCAGCGGTGCGCTTCCCGTCGTAATAGCGACCGTTGAACGGGAGAGCACTGCCATTCCGTCACTATAGGGGTAGTCGAGCTTCCGGATGGTAGTATTGCAGGCCAGGCAACGACCCGATCTAGTCCTGAGAAATGGGCTCCACCTTTCTCCCTCGAAGACGATTGCTCGGGCGTAAGACTCCCGCTTGGGCCCGGATCTGTCTATGCAGGGGATAACATCCGCCTTGTTCACCTGGACTGTGTCGGTGTAGGACACGTAGTTGTCGCTGACCCCGGCCTTGTCCGGGTGAGTTAGATTCAGGCCAAATTCGGGATCATGGAGCAGGTTCCAGACGGCCATGTTGACTTCCGGAGAGATCCGCGCCCAGACATTACCTTTAGGAGCCCTGGCCTTTAGGGCGGGCTCATAGATGGTCCACGGAAAGCACGTAGCGTTGACATGACCATTGTCAAACTTAGGCAGAGTGCTCGTCGCTGAGGACCCAGAGGCGACAGAACGCTGGCCGAGGTAGCCGCAACCAAAAAGAAGATTGCGGGAGCGAGGCTTCGGGCCATCTTGGCCTGACTTGACCCTCTGGTTGAGAAGACTTGGAGAAGGATGAGATAAAGATCTCTTGTCTTTTTATACTCGCAAGGTGCCCCTTGGACACAAGTCTTAGACTAACATCCATGCCGCTAGCTAGGTCGTCACGCTTATCACAGCGGGATCCACCAACGCTTGCTGTTAACATGACTAACTTCACCTTCGGGGCGATGTTATTGACAGAGATATATACCCGATTTAGCATAGAGAAGGATCCCCGAAGCCATGGTCCCGGATCTATGCCTTGAGAAAACAGTCGAAGTTGATAACCCCTGTAGAACGCCTTGCTTGGCAGCAGCACTGCGTCCTCATATCGGAGTCGATAACAATAGCAGGGGATACTCAGCAGCAATAGTTCCTAAGACACGCGCTCTATGAGTTAGTAGCCTTCTACCCAGCTCCATAGTTGAAGGTCGTTATCATTGCATTTCGCGGAGAGGATCAGGCTTCTACCCAGACGAGAGAGCTGTATTGGGGTCGGTTCTGCATAGGATGCCGTCTCGTAACTTTGGCAATAATACGCGATAACGGATTGCGAGATAAGCACTCTACTTCAGATGCGGTGTGGTGTTTTGGGGGAGTGGATCCGCCGGAACCGGACGGGATCCGGATCTGGGGGGCGGTGCGGGTCCAAGTGAGGTCGGAGTACTCTTCCGATAATTCGGCTGTTGATTACAGTTGAAACCTCATGGTGCATCAACTTTAACGTTAAAGAAGCATACTTCATGGGGCCATCTAGCCTTTTCCCAAGGACATCCATATCGGAGCCCAGAAGCACAGCCCATCATACCTTGCACACCATTGCAAGTGCCCGTGCAAGTGTCGACTGCTCTTCCGTAGATGCCATCACAAGGACATTCATACATTCGGCCGATAACTGGTGCTGATCAGCTCAAAGCGTAAAAGTCTCAAAGCCCGTTTCTCGGCCGCGGTTATGGTCGGCGGGTGCCGCAGTGTCAGCAGAATATCTTGCAGAATTTTCAAGGTAAAATGTCCTGAAGATCAGAATTTTTTTGGTTCCTGGCGGAAAAGACCCAATCGGGCAGCAAAGGGTCCAGAACCGACTTCATCACTGGTACGACGACCTCCATGGCCCGTTGCCAGGGCTCCTGGTTGGCCTGGTTGGTGGATTAGTGCGGGGTTGTAGGCGGCCCGCCCGCCAACGCTGGAGCTGCACGTTGGGAGGGATGACATGTCTGTATAGGTACAATAGCGAGCCTCTTTAGGTTTGTTATAGGTACATCTCGACCTGGCTGTTCTCATGTGAGGTCCATCAGTAATCGGGCTGGTCGGGTTTGCAATCCATTGGACGTAGAGTGGTGCAGTTGTATTGGGTACAAGACATTGACGTAAATGTATGTACCTATAGGATTGTTTGTTGATTGTTACGCAGCCAATCAAGGAGTCTCAGCTTCATGCTCTTAAAGCACTCATTCTCTACGTCACCTGATTAATACTGCCCGCCACACTTTCTTCTCTCAACATATCACCACCATCTTTTGCCGAAAGACATTACAAAATACCATAAGAAGGGAAAGGTACAGCAACTTAGGCTTGGATAATCAAAAGGGCCAGACAGACACCGGTATTGGTCAACTTCAACTTAACATGGCTTCGGAACCCATCGTGACCGGCGATATTATCAACGAGCCTCCACGGTCGAGCGTGGACGAGACCCCCATCTCACCGACAAAAGAGCGCAAGAATTCTTTGGAGGAACAACTGAAGCATCGTCCGGAGCGGTCTGAGCTGATTGACAGTACGCAGATTTCCATCCCTAGATCCATGGTTTCCGGTCGACCTTGTTTTAACTAACCTGCCGTCCTCAGAGAACATCCTGCCCCACTCGACAGCCGCTCCTAGCTTACAGGAGAGGCAGAGGGAGGTGCGTACATATTATCTTTACTTGTTCTATCTATCTCAGAAAGAGTTTTCAAAATGCTAACGCAAATTTTGTCTGTGTCTACAGCTCGAGAAGCACATGCGTGCCGATTCTCTTAACGAGAAGATCTCGCACCGCCCCTCGCCCGAGAAGCTCATGAAGGAGGGCGTTCTTCACGAGGACCCGCGCTCGCCCGATGAGAAGTACGCCGAGGCCATCGAGGAGGAATATGCCAAGCGCGAGGGCGGGGCTTGAGCACATATATATGTTACGATAGGGTATATTGCGGATGATGATGAGGTGTAACGGATTGGAGTCTAATGGCTTGTTTCAGGGGTTTCACTTCTTTGCTGGGTACGATGTAGTCTTTGTCAGATGACCAAAGCACGAAAATATATACGCGGTACGACAATCCCCGGTATAGATCATGGTGTTGAAGCTGGTCTTCGGATCATGCATGTGGGAATAGCAATCCGGTGGCTCTTTTGGAAACCTTTGCTCGGTGTAACTGTTGCTAGTTGTCATTACCGAGCTAGCTCGGGGTCGAATGTCTCGACTATAATAATGCACAGGTTGGGTGGAAGATCACTAACATGCATGCGGATAAGGGCTAACGAGCTTAAAGAATAAAAATGGTACGCTGGGCAATTCCTAGTGGGCATGCCGTACTCCTGTTATATACATCTCCGGTCGGGCTACCGGCGACAACCTCGTCAGTGAAACATCGCCGGCCAGGCCCAGCTGCGCTCGAGGAGCGGAGGGGAGTAGCACCGGGGAGTAACTATGGGTCCAGAGCCGGTTCCTCCCGAGCCTCTGGACGAAAATATAGAAATGTAACGTCTTATGGACTTTGATAATTTCGGTTGAGTGATGTTATACGGCACCATGGAAAGCTGGCCACCATTCGGGCGCAAATGAGGATGACATGTCGCTTAAGCACGTGATACTACATTGTTCTGAAACCACGTACAACTTATTAGTTACCTCGCGAAAAGTGAATACCAGTAGAAGGTCCTGTGCCTTCAGATGAATTCGCCTCAAAGTGGTGCAGTAGAACTAGAAAACTTGGATGCTTCGACGAGCAACCACGTCCATGGAAACTGCGACGGATGCGATTGAGCACCGAACAGACAAGCTATTCGAAATAAAATCTGATAAGGTTGTTTGAAACTTACTTAGACAGGCTTCATTTATATTTTACCCGACTGATGATTCATCAGATCTATGATTCCTTTGCACCCAGATACCGTCATAACCAGGGTGGCCTCGCGTATGCATCAAAGTTCTAAATAGCAGCATGCCGACATCACGCAGTCTCACAGAAACAAGTTAGTCATCCGGGTTCTTCGATCTGAGATGAAATCTTACCACGCATGTCGCACAACTTAAACACCTGGTCTCTGCTTCGAACTAGTAGCTGTACGTCTATCGTGGGGTGTTATATGCCCTCACGGCTATTGCGGAGTGGGGCAGGGTCTGTGCCACTTTTTCTCTCCTGCCTTCATGCGACAGACCAACTAATAGGTACTTCCCTAGATTCCGACCGCCATACGAAGTGTAGCTGCCTGCCGTTAGTATCGGTATTATTACCACCTTGAACCAAGCAGTCGAGGTGGAGCTGTTATAAGTAGCTGTGCACCGCAACCCTGCAACCCCACTACCCCAGGCTTGGGGACGGCTTCATTCCACCAGTGAGGGGACGGGCCCGCGCGGGGCCAGCCGTCTCAATGCCGGCCGGCTATTGCCCCTCGGTGGTTCTGCACCCGAGCATTAGGGCTGGAAAACCGGGCAGGTTCTTTGCACAGGCGAACGTATCACGAAGCTTGCGCCTGTGGCCCCAGACCCCTTGGTAGCGCAGGTCGCACGCGATAGGCTCGCATATAACTGAGGCCCGGTACTCGTCATGATGTGCCGTTTGGCCCGTCGCATAGAGAATCACACCCCTGCATTTCCATCATGATCGCCCAGATTTTACGTACACCGTGGCTGGAGCTCAGGTGCTGGTAGCTGTTATATAAAGCTGTCTGGTGTTTCCGTTATCAGAGATGGTAGGAGCATATCGTCTCCTGGTACGTTGCTAGCTAGGGTGGGTAGTGGATAGAAAACCCAGAAGCAATGGTATATCTCAATTTGGTCGTGCTGGCCAGCGTCTTCGCCCTCTCTTCCGCCTCTCCTCCCGTGGAGATTAGCGTGAGTGCAAAGGGCGGCAACGCAACGAACGGCCACCAGTATGGGTTCCTTCACGAGGTAAGTATACCTAGCTGCGACGCCGACGCCAACTCCGACTCGCTGCAGATTTTGGAAGCTTCGAGACACCGCCTGCTAACATCTCAAGGATATCAACAACTCGGGCGACGGCGGCCTCTACGCCGAGCTCATCCGCAACCGTGCGTTCCAGAGCAGCGAGCACTATCCCTCGACCCTGGACGGCTGGTCCGCCGTCAACGGGGCCCAGCTCTCGCTGAGGGACCTCGACGTGCCGCTGTCCGAGGCCCTCAAGACGTCGCTGCACGTCACCACGAACAAAACGGCCGGCCAGGTAGGCTTCTCCAACGCGGGATACTGGGGTATGGACGTCAGGGTCCAGAAGTACACGGGGTCCTTCTGGGTCAGGGGGGCCTACGAGGGAGAGTTCACCGCTTCGCTGCAGTCGGACCTCACGGGCGAGACGTTCGGGAGCGTGAAGATCGAGTCTAAGTCCAAGCCAGACGAGTGGACCGAGCATGCCGTTGAGTTGGTTCCCGAGAAGGACGCCCCAAACACGAATAACACCTTTGCTATCACTTTCGATGCAGCCGTAAGTTCATAATCATATCTCCAGTCAAGAAGGTCCAGCTATATCTAAAAGGTTCTAGGGGATGGCGGACGGTTCCTTGGACTTCAACCTGATCAGCTTGTTCCCCCCGACGTACAAAGGACGCAAGAATGGCATGCGTATTGACATCGTAGAGGCGTTGGAACAACTGCATCCAGTAAGTTTCCATAATTGGTGCAGAGTCCTCTTGAGCTCCAGCTAACTAAGACATTCAAGACGCTCTTCAGAATCCCAGGCGGTAACATGTTGGAGGGCTTGTCGAACACCTCTTGGTGGGATTGGAAAGACTCCCTCGGCCCCCTGAAGGACCGTCCCGGCTTCTCTGGCGTGTGGAGCTATCCGCAAACCCACGGCCTGGGACTCATGGAGTATCTCTTATTCGCGGAGGACCTTGGCATGGAACTAGGTACGCGAGGCTCCCTTCAAATCACGAGAGTCATCTACAAATCTTCACTACTGACGAGTCTCTCTAGTGGTGGGCGTCTTCGCCGGCCTGGCCTTAAACGGCGATATCACTCCCAAAGATGAGCTGCAGCCTTTCATCGACGACGCGCTCGACCAGATCGAATTCATCCGCGGGCCACCGGACTCGAAGTGGGGTGCGGTGCGCGCTGAGCTCGGCCACCCGGAGCCCTTCAAGCTTAAATTCGTCGAGATCGGCAACGAGGACTGGCTTGCCGGCGGTTCACAGGGATGGAACACGTATAGGGAGTACCGGTTCCCGATGTTCCTCGAGGCGATCAACGCCGCGTACCCCGATATTCAAGTCATATCCTCCGGCTCTTACTATGACGGCTATGACATTCCAGGTGAGCTCTTGGGACCCTTCTCTTATTTGGCAGACATCCGATATATTACAACCTACGCTGGACGCTCTGAATGTGTTCTAGAGATCCCTGAGTGCTTCTTCATGCAGCTATATTAACCCCAGCATATGACAGAACCTGGAGCAGGGGACTACCACCTCTATGCCGAGCCAGACACCATCGTGGCGCAATTCAGCCGATTCGATAATATAGCAACACCGCATATCATTGGCGAGATAGCTGCTACGCACCCGAATGGCGGCACCAGCTGGGACGGTGGTTTGATGCCGTTCCCCTGGTGGGGAGGAGCCGTTGCCGAAGCTGTCGGGTTGGTCAGTTATGAGCGCAACCAGGACAGGATCATCGGCACAGCCTACGTAGGTGCTCGATTGTCCTTTCAGCTATGCATTAATACTGAGACCAGAACGTCTAGGCCCCTATTCTACGGAATATCAACCGATGGCAGTGGGCAGTCACCATGATCCAGCATTCCGCCGATCCAGCTCAGACCACAAGGTCGACGAGTTGGTACGTCTGGGAGGTAAGTACCTAGGCCGATCCGGTTGGGCTGGACGCCTACCACTTAGTTCAATTTAATAGCGCGATACTGATAGACCCGCCTAGCTCTTCGCCGCGCACATCTTCACGGAGACGCTCCCCGCGACCGCGGACTTCGGCCCGCTTTACTACGTGACGGGCAAGAGCGACCAGACGGGCGGCTACATTTTCAAGGGGGCCGTGTACAACTCGACGGACGGCGCGGAAGTGCCCGTGAGGCTGACCTTCGAGGGCATCGAGCCGGGCACTTCGGCGAAGCTGACGGTCCTGAGCGGGCCCGAGAACCCGTACGGCGTCAACGACCCGTTTACCGGGACCAACGTCGTCAAGACGACCAGGAGCACTGTCAAGTCTGGAGGCGATGGCGCTTTCGAGTTCGACCTGCCGAACATGAGCGTTGCTGTCCTAGATACGAGCCCCAAGGCGCGCTGGAATCGGGGCATGAAGCCTGTGTCGTGACTAATCGATCAAATGTAGGTATCAGGAAGCTAGAGGAGACCTCCTCAGCATGAGGCTCTCTCAACATATATTAGCAGAAGATAAGCAGATACATATCGCAATAGCTTAAAAGCCGTTGATGAGATTTCGTTCGCTACGACGGCATATGCCGTTTCGTTGACTGGTTATTGGCGCACGTTATAGCCACCGCTCTAGCTGCCAAGACTCTCAATGTAAATGGCGTCCACAGTTAGACTCGCCTCGGGCAATCAAGCTAAGCCAACGGCGGAGACCTCACTGGCGCTGTTAGAAATCAAGCCTAACGTCGTCAGCGGCCGGTTAACGGCGCTGCTAACTCATCTGTCCTGCCGGATCGGGTAACGATAAATTAACATGAGATCCACCCCCATGGTACCAGGGCGGTTAACGTAAGCGTCTATAAAGGTTAGAATATGATAGTGCCAACTGACAAATCATATTATACGATTTTGACGTTTTATGGGGTATACTTCCGATTCAGGATAACGTCTCAAGCACTCCTGTCGTTGCTGTGCATAATTGGCACCCGAGGACATAAAAGGGTCGTCGGCGCCAATGCTTGTTTGGTCTGCTACATGCATTGTATTATCTAACATGCAGTTCACGACCAGCATCATAGGCTCTCGCTTCGCCGGTGTCCTCTGGAAACCCGGTTCACGTACTGTACGTTAGAACCCACTCAACCCATATGTCCCCCGTCCTTCCTTCCGGTCTTTCTTCCTTCTCGATCAACCAATTCACACAGAAGAGCCCCCGTTCTAACGTGAGAACCAAACAAACAACTACAGTGACGCGCGCGCCAACGGCCAGCTCAGAGTCTGGACGGCGGCTTCCGGGTGCCAGTCGAAGCCGGCCTACTCGTCGGCCAACCCCGCCTCTTCGGCATGCCTGCAGTATCACCTGACGGAGTTCGGGCTGCCGGCGCAGGACGTGCACGCCATGCAGTGGCAGGGAGGGCGGTGAACCCCGGTGGCGTTTACAGGGGTCGTGTGCACGGGGTTGCTGATTCCCAGATGGGTGCCGGGGTGTGCTTTGACTCGCCCTCTGTGGCGATCAAGAGCGTCAAGGTCGGGTGTTAGATAGACGCTCAGCTATTCTATTACTCGTTCCTGATTAGCTCACCACCATCCTCCATGTTAAGGTCCAGTGGCAACTTAAGAGAGAGAGAATATAAACTAGTGAATTGTCAGACCTTTCCTCTATGTCGCTTAAGTTACCTCTTTAGCTAACCTACCTATAGAGGGGACTATGGGTGCCATCCTTCAACCAGGAAACCCCTACAAGACTGAGACGCCGAAAGTCGTGCAGCAGCCCGTTGGTAAACTGGGAGTCTGCCTAGCTTGCCGATGTGTCTTCATCGGCGACAAGATGTATCAAGTTATCCGCTTCTTCGGCTGATTATTGGCTATCATTGTGGCCAACGCGGCGCAGGGGGCCAATCAGGAAATGCAACGCTAGACCAACGTGCATAGCGGCGGAAACAGACTCGATTGGTATAAAAAGAACTGTACCGTCCTTCAAAACTGATGAAATTCTACAAAATTCAAACCATCCGAGCATGGCGCAACAGCCTGTTGATAAGCGACGAGTCTACCTGGCTTGCCGTGGTGTCTTCACCGGCGATAAGGCACACATCCGGCAGCTCAAGAAGGTACGCAAAGTGGTCGAGCAGCACAAGGCATCACTACGGACCTTGATACAGGACCTGGGGGAAGAGAAAACGATCGAGGCCGTGCGCGACCTCCTAGAGCGCAGAATCTTCGAGTCGGAGCTCAGAGCCAAGATTGAGTTCCCAGAGCTGTTTCACTCGTCACCCAAACAGGAAATACAACGCGAGGCGTCCGAGATCGATGCCGCCCGGTCGGCGGCCGAGGCGATCAACGAGATAGCAATTGTAGAAGAGGCAGAGGCAGATACGGATGGCGAAGCCGGGGAAGCCACGGTGGTGAATGGGAACGAGGCCGAGTCACATGGTCAGTCACCAAGCCATGGATTAACGAGTAATTCAATGGTTGACACAGGTTGCAGATACAGCCGAGGCGTCGAATCCGATGAAGCCAGCAGTTCTTCCTTCACTTTACCCCATATTCATTCCATATAAGGCCCAGCACCTCATCCTCAACGAGGCCCAGCGGCTGCTAGAGGAGAGCTGTTTCGAGTTTCTCCAGAAATGGCTCCCATCCACCCTCGAGCAGAAGGGGTGGGAATGCGCAAGCTCGATCGAACTGACGAAGAGTATGCGACTTATAGCTAGGAACGCGGCCGGGATCCCGAAGGAAGCCTTTATCGATCTAGGAAACATTCCACTTGAGCAGATTCTCTTCGCGGCGAACGAACTGAGACACAGCGCCGTGCACAGGCTTCCCAATACGGCTCGGGGCATAAGGGACCTCTGCAAGTCGGCGGTCACACTTGCGACCACGCTGGGGGATAACATACGTGCTATCAAATTGGAGGAGATGTGCCACGAGCTAGATGACAAGATGGAGACTATGAAGTTGAACAAGAATGCGCTCGAGATCACCGCTATGGCCAGACTCGAGGAAATCAAGCGGCAGCGCGAAGAGTTGGACAGGAGAGAGAAAGAAATCGTGGCCCAGATGGTCAAGGAAGATAGAGAAAATAAAGCTTTTATGGGTGTATTGCTTGAGGAGTCAGTCGACCGTATCCTCAATGAGAAGCCATATGCCGACGAGGTCGCTACAGAAGAACAAGAAGAGTAGGCGGGTGGAAACGGCAGCCCACCGGGTGCGACAGGAAAGCCGGTAAAAGAGAAGGAACGAGACGAGGCAAGCCAGCGGCCTCAAGCAAAGGTGAAGGCCCCATGGCCTCCAGCTTGGCGCTGATCAATTTGCGTGGGCGACCTCCATAGGATAGGTTAGACAGTATATAACAGCTTGTGATCTATCATTCAAATCCAGAATGAACAATCCCAAGGAATGGAACAGAGATGCTACTTTTCCCGAGAAAGCCGTATGTACTTAGGTAATAAAGTTACAGCAAGAAGTTGACGCAGAAAAGGTGAGGTCTTTTGGGTGGTTTAATGATGATGATGATGTTAGGTACAAGTCAAGCCCTGAGCTTCAGTAGAAATACCCCTCACGTACTGTGTGGCACCTTCCTTCAGAAGTACCTGCCATCTGACGCAGCGCGGGTTCTCGTGTGGATATTCTTGCATTAGCAATGCCTCTGTCACGGAGATAATCAATTACACTGCTCCATGCGATAGGTGGGGTTATGCAAAAGCTTTGCTGTCTTAGATCACGTGGCCTCGCGATTTACCATTAAACACATCCGCTTTCAGGAAACCCGAAGACGACGCGCCAAGACCTTCAACATCCTCCTCACATTTTCTGACGCGATCGTTAAAGGTTATGCTTCCATCATGCGCTTGAGGGCTTCGCGCTGGTTGTATAAACGCTCAGCTCAGAGTCGCTGAGAACCCCTGTCTTCAGTCCATAATCATGACAGAAGAAGATCCTGACCCCCTACCAATTGAGGAAGATGTTCATAATGAAGCCACAGCGAACACCAAGCAGGAACATGACACGCTCAAATATTCTCTTCTAGGACCATCACTGACCAAAGCCGGTCAAGATTCGGTCGACCAGACCAAGGTAGATGATTGCTGTCCATGATATTACCCTTCGATCCTATGCATTGTCTCATATTCTCGCGTGATTGTAGGTCTCCGAAATCATATACAATGCTTCGAAAGGTTCCAAATTCTTCAACCGCGAAGAGGAGAAGGACAAGATCCTCACGCAAAAGATCAACCAGATCCTCGAGAAGAAGCGTCGGCTCGAGAAGCTCGATCTCAGTCGCGAACTCCGGGCTGCTGACCAGCTCATCGTCCAGCTAGACGCCTCCCGAGACCTAACACAGCATATCGTCCATATCGACTGCGACGCCTTCTATGCCGCTGTCGAGCAACTCGACCGGCCGGAACTGAAAGAAGTCCCCTTTGCAGTTGGAGGGGGCGTTCTGACCACCTGCAATTATATAGCTCGGAAATATGGCTGTCGAAGTGGGATGGCGGGATTCGTCGCCAAGAAGCTGTGTCCCGAGTTGCTGCTTATCCCGCTCAACTTCGACAAGTACACGGCCAAGGCCCAAGAGGTACGGGAGGTCCTTGCCGACTACGACCCGCGATTCGAAAGCGCCAGTATTGACGAGGCCTACCTTAATATTACTGAATACTGCAGGGAGCACGGGCTGTCGCCCGAGAATGCAGTTCAACAGATGCGCGATGAGATTCATGAGAAGACCAAAATTACCGTGTCCGCTGGTATAGCGGCTAACGCAAAGCTAGCTAAGATTTGCTCCAATATGAACAAACCTAACGGCCAATACATACTACCGAGCGACCGGCAAGCAATCATGGCCTTCATGAAGGACTTGCCTACGAGAAAGGTTAACGGAGTAGGCCGGGTTCTGGAGCGGGAGCTGCAAGAAATATGTGTCAAGACTTGTGGTGATATCTACACCCATCGTCATCTGTTACGCCAGCTATTCGGTGAGAAGACGTTTGAGTTTTTGATCCGATGCTACCTTGGGCTTGGACGGACCGATATCCAGCCCGCCGAGGAGTACGAACGGAAGAGCGTCGGAACCGAGAGCACTTTTCGAGATATGTCAGACCCTGTCCAGTTGAAGGAAAAGCTACGCTCGACGGCCGAGGAGCTGGAGAAGGACATGCGGCGAGCCGAATGCAAGGGACGGACTCTTGTGCTCAAGGTCAAATTGCACACCTACGAAGTCTTCACCCGACAGGTTGTGACGCCCAGAGCCATATTTCTGGCAGACGACTTGTTCAACTACTCACTACCTATACTAAACAAATTGCAACAAGAGGTCCCGGGCATGAAGCTACGGCTGATGGGCCTCCGTTGCACGCATTTAGTGAGTACTAAGAAGCCCGATACTCGCGCCTTCTTTGGGCTTAGGCCCCTGAGGACGGAATCTTCAGGCGAGTCTACGGATTCAAGCAGCAAACGCAAGGCCAGCGAAGCCCTTGATGGGGACGAATCCGAAACAGGGCCGGTAACTACCTCAATTGAAGATGAGACAGGAGATGGCAAGGATGTCCTCGGGTCGCAGGTTGCCGATGGCAGGTCAGGGGAGGGCGATAATCGCCGTTCCCACGGCAAGGAAATCGTCCCGAATCCGAAGAGATCATCCCCAGAGAAAGAAGACGACTGGTGGGACTGTCCAATCTGCAGCCGTCCCCAGCCGACGGACGAGCGTCTCTTCAACGACCACATCGATCTGTGTCTCTCCAGGCAGGCGATCCGCGATACCGTACAGAGGGAGTCGACGCAGAGTCCGGCTCCGAGGCCCGAAATCCCGGAGGCGAAGAGGCCGAAGACTGCAGGGGATAGAAGGAAGAAAGGGCGGCCATCGAATTCCGCCTGCCCTTCTGGGTCTGCGGACCCGAGGCAGAAAAAGTTGTTCTTTGGATGATATGTTCTGGAACTTACCTGCCACTGGTCCTTGGGATAATGACTGCCTATATGACTCTGTTCCCACGGCCGGAATGGAAGATTCATCGTGTTGTCAAGGCGGGCATAACAGCTATTTGACCAAGGCTGAGGCGAATCCTCTTAACCCGTATATATATTAATCGACGATGATGAACCGACGACTCCATAATTATATGGCCTTCAACGCCCAGCGTGTGTCACTATTATCTTCGCCAGAGGGCCCCCCAACTAAAGGCTCTTTCCGGCCGTAGGTTCACAGCAAGAAACCTCATCTCGGGTCGTCGGGGCCAATGTGAGTTTGAGGATCGCAATCAGGGATCGGGACAAAGCTCTGTATGTCTGTGCCGTGCCATTACAGGGCAGTGTACGAGGGAAGTAGACGGAAAAAGACCAAAGTCATTGCGAAAGACAGGAAAACAATATCTGCAAGTCGGTAACGCCTGTTTCTTAAGGGAATATTCCGTTTCTCGTGCCAATATCCGACCTTGGCAGTCTCCTTCCCCAAACTGTTCGTGGCCACTGTATCTGGGTGATAACCCCAAACAGTCCATAGTTTGAAGTGATCACGAGGGAAATGTGATGATTGCACCTACCGTTTTTCTTGTGTTGGCACATGGTCTAATGCGTCCCTTAGGGGACGGCTCTCCCCAAAAAGACTATGCTTGATTACCACGATTATTGAGACTTCAAGGACCAAGGCGATCTCGATAAAGCTACGAGGTATTTGCTAGCCTCCTTGGACTGGTCCAAGGTTTTTGCTTGGATCTGCATGTGTGCTTTCGTGCTGCTGGGCTGTGGTAACCAACAGCCGCAAAATTAAATGATTTCCGTCTGGGACTTTCTCTACTTACTACGCATCCTTTTGGCCAGTAGTATTTAATATCGCAAGAGATGCAAGGACTACATTAAAACCAAATCTGGGAAACGTAGGGCAAATTTTTGGTTTATAAGCGGAGGAAGAAATCACATCGCCCATCGCTGGCTCGATCCAAAAACCAGAACCCCAGCACCGTAACATCTAGCCATCCTAGTCATGAAATTAAAATGCCTGTTTTTTCCACTCGACATATGTACGCACTGCGTCAGCGATATATGTCAAAGGCTTATTTTGATGAACTAACCCCTTATTGTGCATCAAGTACTGTCCCTAGAAACCCCCTGGTATGTAGGTCTCTTTCCGTTGCCCCAGGCACCCCAATGGCGACAGTTCTTCCGGCCATCAGTTATACGCGTACAAAGGCAGCTTGAGGTGATGAATTTGTGCGGACCTGCTTTCCTACCTCAGGCTTGGAAATTGTAAGAGGCTGCCAGGGCCAATTCGAGCCATTCCGCTTCTCTGCGGGCGCGCTTGCCACAAAGGGTTATCCGGCGGTCGGAAACCCCGGACCCGCTCGTGTCCTCAGAACTTCCTGCTCGGGCTTAGGCGCGACCCTTCTCCAAGCAATCCCCTGTCGCGCTTATCAGGGGGGCTAGGCTTCTTTCGGCGGCCCTTGACTCAAATGCCTTGATAATCGATGGATTGGAGGCGGGCAACTGTTGTACGGTGACGGTTTGACGGGGTGTCACTTGCGTATCTCGATAACGGCCGCTGCATGGAACGTGACAATCTGACATACAGGCATGCCGCGGCCGCCTGCACCGGGGGGCGATCGATCGTCGGTGCGTAACCCCATAACTATGTAGTATATCTCGCAGGGTTCCCCGACTGCAACTCTTTCCTTCTGACTTTGAAAGTTCTCCTACCCTCGTGACCAGAGATATTCAACTCAGGATCAAGGGCAGAGGGCGGGCAATCATGACCGCTAATATTGACCCCGCGGATGATGTGAAGGGTTCTGGGGATGGAGACTCGCTTCGCAAGAGCTCTCTCACCGGCGGTAAGGTCATTGATAACGGCAGCAACGATGTCATCACCGACGAGACGCCGTACGTGGTTGACAAGGCCGCCGAGCGGGCACTAACCCGGAAGTTCGACTTGAGGTTGTTGCCGGTTCTCGCAGTCATGGTAAAGACCCCTCAGTGGAAGACGGCGAAAGACATGTTGATATCCCCGCGGCGCTATCCAGATATGCTGACTCTACGGTCTACTAGTATCTATTCAACGCGCTGGACAAGGGCAACCTGGGTAACGCGCAGACGGCAGGTCTCGATGAGGGTACGCCAAAAGCATTGATTTGATACATGCGAGCGCTTCGGGTTCCCCGGCTAACAACAGCTTGTGTCGGATCCCGCAGACTTGGGCTTCGAGGAGGGCCAGTACAACCTGATCGTGGGAATCTTCTTCATCCCGTTCGTGCTTTTCGCGCCGCCGGTATCGATGCTGGGCAAGAAGTACGGCCCAGCGCGCGTGTTGCCGATCCTGATGTTCAGCTTCGGGACGTGCACGCTACTGGTGGCGGCGACGCACACTTTCGGCGGCGTCTTTGCATTGCGCTGGTTCCTTGGCATCGCCGAGAGCGCCTTCTTCCCGCTCGTCATCTACTACCAGACGACCTTCTACCGGCGCGGCGAGCTCGCCCGCCGCCTTGCCGTCTTCTACGCCGCCAGCAACATTGCCAACGCCTTCAGCGGCCTGCTCGCCTTCGGCGTCTTCCAGATCCAGTCCGACCGTGTCGACTTCGTGTGGCGCTGGCTCTTCATCATTGAGGGCTGCTGCACCATCATCTTCGCCATCTTCGCCTTCTGGTACCTGCCCCACAGCGCCGCCGAGGCGCGCTTCCTCAACGACGACGAGAAGGCCCTCGCCTACCACCGCATCCAGGTCGACAGCTCCTCCGTCGTCAATGAGAAGTTCAGCCTTAAGGAGTCGCTGAAGATCTTCAGGAGGCCCACGACGTACGCCTTCCTCGGCATCGAGATCTGTCTCGGCGTGCCATTGCAGGGTGTCTCGCTCTTCCTACCCCAGATCGTCCATGGCTTAGGTTACGAATATGTCAAGACGAACCTGTACACCGTAGCACCTAACATCACGGTAAGGCGAATTCAGGCCGCATCTCTAGATCCCGGTCTCAGCCTCGAATACTAAAACCGTATTGGCAGGGCGCTGTCATGTTACTGATCCTCGGATTCACCTCCGATTTCATGCGCGTTCGGTTTCCCTTCATCTGTCTCGGCTTCGCGTTCACGTTCATCGGCTTCATCATCTACGCGGCTATTACAGACGTGCAGGCGCAGCTCCGCGTCGCCTACTTCGCGACCTTCATGATGTGCTGGGGAACTTCCGCTCCGTCCGTCCTGCTCAGCACGGTAAGTGGTATCCCGAACACCCCGGAACCGACGTCGAATCCCTATGGTGGAATGCCCGCTAACTTATCCCGATTTTGACAGTGGTACAACAACAACATAGCGCACGAGGGTGAAAGAATCACCCTGACTTCGGTCGGCGTACCTCTGGCGAACCTCATGGGATTGGTGGCGAGCAACGTCTTCCGGCTCGAGGATGCGCCCAAGTACGCGCCGGCCCTCATCGTGACAGCCGTCTTCGGCGCCGCTGGGTGCACGATCGCTGGGTGTCTAGGTACGTATATGATGTGGGACAACAAGAGGCGCAATAGAGTACAGGGCGTCAATCTCACCGCCAAGGACGTACCGACGATGAAGCTGAGGGATGGCCCGAAGGTCCCCGAGTTCAGATGGTTCCTGTAGGCTTTGATAGCGTGGCTGGTGTCGCTGCCGTGGCAGACCAACTGAGAGATGATGGGCCAGCTCGGGTGCGCTTAACCGTCGGGTTGGGCACGAATTTGGAAGGATGGGGCGATGTGCCAGAGTTTTAGGATTCATGTTGAAGTTAATTGACTTCGAAAGAGTACATCCTATTTTTCCGGTCTCGACACCTGGGAGCCTGATACCCGCCCGGTTTATCACTAAGCCTAGGTTTCGTTTTATCAACGTAGCTGAATAACGCGTTTTTACGGATTATCGGCAATCGTTATACGGTTTTCATTACCGAAAATTACCGAATCAAAGCAAAAAGCGTGATACTAGACCGTAAAAGTACTTTCGCTGCCAGAGCGTTTATATTCGGCGGTGCGTCCGCATTTAACAGAATCAAAGCACCGGGAAAGATCAACAGAGCAACAGATCATACAACGTTAGTACCATACAGCGTTAGGATCATACAGCGTTAGGATCATACAAGCGCTAGGATTATACATCATGTCAGCTATCACAAACTAGGTCACCTCCTGGTCATCGACATAGACCTGCGGATGTGATGGTCTTCCTCTTCGGCGTATATATCGTCTCCGGTTAATCTTACGGCGCGATCGAGAGCGAGAGGCAGGCCGCGATGTCTCCCTCGCAGCATGACTAGGCAGAGCAGTAGCTTGCTGCCCGGATACCAGCTCCCGCTGAAGCGGAAGGCGTCATATGGCACTCCGACAGTAATATAGACGCAGCCGTAAGCGGAGACCACCTCGAACATGACGTTGAAGACGGAGTGGTGGATCGGGTCGTCCATAAAATGCTTGGTCTCGATGATGCAGATAAGGAGGACCGCCAGAACCAACCACCAGAGATCATGCGAGAGCTGGAATCGGCGCTCGAAAGCGTGCTTTCGAAACAGTATGGTCCAGATAGACACCTAAACGGAGCTCCCGATTATAACCAACAGCCATAGCATGACCTGCTGCCATGTGGTCATCTGGCTGAGATTGAGCATCTGAGGGGCCCCGCATTAGCCGTTACCAAAACTCACATAGTTGACCGTCTAGGCTTAGAATTACGCAGACGTACATTCAGGCCGGCCTCTGTCATAGCAGAGATAACGAGAAAGAGGCTGTCGACGTACGAGATGCCGAAAGTCAAGTTCGAGGGACACCAGAACACGAGGGAAGCAGCCAGCGAGACGAAGATGAAGTACGCATAATGAGTGTTGATGAAATTGAGCGGCGGAAGAAAAGGGTTGGTCTTCTCCAAAACCGAGGCGAATTAAACAACACGGCCAAGGGGTACGCGTCGGCATGGCATGGTCAAAGTAAACTGGACCAGCCTAACTCGGTAGCCAGGGAGACAGGACGGATGACGTTGTTTTACGATGTTACACATTGAAGGTTGGAACCTCTTGCTTTAGCGGTTGTGTATAACTAGGTAAGTAGGTCTAGGTAAGTAAGTAAGTAGATATGAAGATACTAGGTAGTCTCTTGATTTTGTTTGTCTTTGCCAAAAAGATAAAGCTCTCAGCCTCGATGTATCATCCAGTGCGAAGACAACCCTGTCCCACTTTAATTTAGCTTCCGCAAAACTGGAGAGATGCCCCGGATGCGTGAGTACCTCCTGATATAAACCTTATCGCACCTGTAAAGAACTCTGGCCTTCCCTTTATAGACCGCGTTTTTGTCTTACGCGCAAACGGACACGCTGCCGTATTGGATAAGGGGGATATTCGCTTTAAGCCTAGGAATAACCAGCAATCAGCTGTAAATATAACACGATGAGGGTCAGCGGTTGGGAGGCCCGAACGTAAAAGTGCGATATTGAACCAAGCGGGTGTAACTCCGGAATAGACGATTTAGACATTATTAAATGGGGGTAACATCCACCAGGACAAATGCGCCCTGCATCGCAGGCGTCGGTCACCGATCAATTGTCCTGTGACATATATTTTACCTGAGCTTCCCCTCGACCGCGGGTTCTATACCTAGTATCTCATCATGTATTGGAGCCAGAGACGTAGCTTTATGATATTATCAATTGCATTCAATTTTATCAGTGTCATAGCCAATCTAGAGAGGCTGTAAGGCATAAGCTATGCCCAGTGTTGCCAGTTGACTCGTTAAATTTTCATCGTGTCATCTCCGTCAACCATGGAGGTGTTAGGGAGACTGCCGTACCAATAAGGCGGCGAGGCCTCTTGTGTGCGTCTGCGCAGAAGGGTAATGCATTGTCTAGACACAGGCCTCAACATCTGTCAACGCGGTCGAGAGCGATGCAGCGGAACCAAGCTTATAGCTCGTTGTGCTCCTGGACGTCGTCGGTATCGGCAAGCATAGTGCCGATAACCTCAGCTGCTTCCTCGGCCGCCTCGACGATCTTCTCGGCAACCTTCGCCGTAGCCGTCTCGGAAGCTTCACTGGCCGTCTCGGAGGCGCCGCTAGCCACGGAACCGGCCGCCGAGCTCGCCTTGGTAACGATGGACTCGGGCTGCGGGACCCCGTCGATACCCATAAGCTCCGTCTCGAAGACTAGGGGGAGGAACACGTCAGAAAACATGCATTTCGAACGCCGCAGTGAGCACGGGTTAGAGAGAGCTACGTACCGAGGGTCGATCCAGCCGGGATGGGTCCGACCTGCCGTTGACCGTAGCCGTACTCGGGAGGAACAGTCAGGGTCCTGCAGAAGGCAATCAGTATATCGCTCTGTCTTATCTGCTGCAATATAAAATCGACCTACCTCTTCTCGCCGATACACATGTCTAGAAGTCCCTGGTCCCAACTATGCAAAGTCAATATCAGTGCAACTGAGTCTCGAACCGAGCAGCCGCAAGGTCCACAAACCCCTTGATAACTTGACCGCTTCCCAACTTGAACCCGAGGGGCGTCCCTCTATCGTAGCCTACAAAGAGCCCGTGGTTAGTGGCGAATTCGGCAGGGCAGCAGCAGCCGGTCCCCGGGCAACCTACTGGCATCGAACTTGTTACCGTTCTCGGCGAATGTGCCGCGGTAGTGCACCTTGATACCGTCGCCGCTCTTCGTCTTCCGGTCGCACTCGACCTCTTGGGTCACGTCGATCTTCAGGTCCGCGGCGAGGGAGCCGACGGCGGCGGAGGCCACGAGCGTCAGGGGGAGGAAGAAGTTGCGCATTTTCGGTCGGTAGGGTGTGAATCGGTTTGCTGATAGATACTACTGTATGATTTTCGTGTCTATGGGAAGTAGTTGTACTGTAGGAAAAGCAATAACGACCAGGTCAATTGAAATCGTCGAAATCGCTGGGATCAAACAATGGAAACGTGGCCCCTCTTTCACTGCGTCATCGTCGAAGGGGAAAGCGGATGGTTGATCCCTGGGCGCTGGACTGGAACGAGACAACTACAGTAGACGCTGGTGATGTAAAACTCCGCTATTCCCAAATTGAGAACATGATAATAGTGGGCTTCCAGGCTGGGGCCCACATGGGAGCCTGGATCCTGCCACAGGTGCGTCCGTGCCAACTCCTTACAAAGGGCGATAGCCTCAAAGTACCACGCTATTTAATATGTAACGGTAAATATTATAAAAGAATTGCGTTGATACATATTCATGTTCTTCAAATCAAGGCCTTAAGTTAAGGGTTGACGGAGGTCACCAAAATCCAGACTCACGTGTGGTAGGAAGCGGGGCCAAGCTTATCTTATCGGCTAGCGTGGCACAGCAACCCCTCTCCTGGTCTCCTCTCCGCTATCACTTCACCTTGTACAACCACAAACAGGGGTAACAATATAAGCAAGGCTGAGACTATCTTGGGTTTTCAAATGACGGTCCTGCCCCCAAAGTCCTACGTCGTCTTGACTGGTCTCGATAGCGCAAAGCTACCAGCAAGGGTAAATTTGTGGGTTCTTCGGCGTCTCCGAGAAGCCTTGGGCGCGGGCAGACTGAACAACTACGTCGGTCAGCCACTAGATATCCACGGGCCACGTACTTGTACACAGCTGGGACATGCCTCATCAATCTATATCTCGAGAGAGGACGGGTCCCTTTCTTGTCCTTCGCCCAGACGATACCCGAAGGTTGACAGCAGGGAAGATCGCAACTGTCCGAGTAAGCCCAGGACGGGGACGGATTGGGGGATGCTGTGCGCATATTCCCTCGTGACGGTGGCTATGGTTGGTGCAATCACGGCCTGAATGGCACGCAAAGATGGTTCGCGTCGCTTCAGCAGCTCCCAATTCGGAGTCTTTCGTTTCTCCTGATGCTCTATGTACGTACCTACATGTCCAGGTGCCTAGTCTACATATCTGTCACGAAATACCTGGAGAGTGGATTGTAGCGGACGGGTTTCTGCAGCATGCCAGCCCCACAATACGTGGTTAGGTGCTCCTAGACTTACATGATGTATCTACTATACTCAAATGCGCGAACCACACCATGGCACTCATCAGCATGCACGGGGAATCGGCAGATATATGTTCTTTAATTTCGTCGAGATCGTAAATCCATACGTGAGGATGAATTGCGCTGGCGCACTTCGCTCAGTTTCTATAAGGTAGGCCTTTCATGAGAATGACGTAATATGATGATGTAAATCTGAATCATATACGAAAGAGTTCAACCGCGGCCGCGACACTAGCAATATGAACTGTTATAAAAAAATCTCGTCGCCTACCTAGGAGATCCATCAAATAGTTCATCTCAATACATCTATTGCTTCTCTTGTAGATTGTTTAGCAGTATAGTATCGACAAGCATCCTCGCCTGATATCTCGTATGCTGCCTAGCCTTGCCAAGAAGATGGCGCAGAAATTACCAGACGTGCTTAAAGGGGCAGTAACCGAGCTGCCACCAATCGAGAGCAGCTCGTTCGGCGCCCACTTCGACGCATTTGGCGCTTCACGGATCGTTCTCATCGGAGATGGCAGGTAAGGCTGAGTGATGCTTAGATGCTACGCAAGTCTGCCAGGGACGGTGGTATTGACCACTTATACAGCCACGGCACCTCCGAGTTCTATCGTGCGCGTGCGGCCATAACCAAGCGTCTCATCCAAGAGCACGGCTTCAATATCGTGGCCATCGAAGCCGACTGGCCAGATGCGCGAACCATTGACCGGTATGTCCGTCAGCATCCGCGTAAGGACAAGGGTGTACCGATCCGTGTATTCGACCACTTTCCACGGTGGATGTGGCGGAATACCGAGGTACAGGAGTTCGTGGATTGGCTTAGGGAACACAACGCGAAGCTGTCTCCAAATCAGCGGACCTCCTTCAACGGACTCGACCTATACAGCATGGGTGCCTCGGTAAAAGCCGTGATTGAGTATCTCGAACGGGTATGTGCCTGCTCTTGGCCGGCAGCGTCTATGTACTCCGACTCACATGTTTGGTCTAGTCGGATCCGGATCTTGCAAAAGTTGCAAAGAAGCGATATGGATGCCTCGAACCTTGGCTGGATGACCCGCAGGAATATGGTCGATCCGCGTTCTACTCAAACTCATCAAAGTGCGAGAAAGGTGTTGTTCAGATGCTTAAGGAGCTCCTCGCCAATAGAATGGAGCTGGCTTCGCAACACGAAGACGGCGAGTCTTTTGTGGACGCCGAGATGAATGCACGCGTCGTCCGTGACTCGGAAAGGTACTACCGCTCAATGTTCTACGCGGACCACACCTCGTGGAACTTGCGCGACGAGCATATGTTCACCGTATTATCCCGTCTGCTTAAGCTTCGGCCGGGCTCGAAGGCCGTGGTCTGGGCGCACAATTCCCACGTAGGCGATGCGCGGGGGTCCAGTATGGGAACTAGACGGGGTGAGCTGAACCTAGGGCAGTTATGTCGCGAGAATTTCGGCGACGAGGTCTCCATAATCGGATGCGGAACGCATACCGGAACGGTAGCTGCCGCTGACAGCTGGGACGAGCCCATGGAAATCATGAATGTACGTCCTTCGAGACCAGACAGTTACGAGGGAATGTTCCACGCTACTGGCATCCCCTCATTTCTGCTGAATACCCGCGGCCTCAAGCTGGAGCCAAAGCTTCAGCGATTCATCGGGGTCATCTATAGACCCAAGACGGAATTCTATAGCCATTACATGGAAACCACCCTACAGAAGCAGTATGACGCGTTTGTGTGGTTTGACAGGACCAGTGCTGTCCATGCTTTTGAGACGGCACAGCCGAAAGAGCCGTTGGCGCTGGGGGAGACTTACCCTTTTGGCATGTAAATGGTGTTCGCTACAGCTGAAAGCAGATTGAGAATAGCCAGTCCCGTCAAGAGCATCACCCCCATTCAGGGTAGTGGGGTGAGACTGGGAATGAAATTGCGACAAGATGGAAAGCGGATGCTGACGAGAGGGAGTGTCCAATAGCACACACAAGGATGGTCTTCAATGGAAATTAGATTGATAGCCATTCCCAGCTTGTCGGGTGCGGCCCTCACAGCCTTACTTGCTGCCCTTGCAGCCTGTGTGCATAAGCCAGCTGCTAGCATTTTTGCCTGCATACTAACGTTAGTGGTTCAGATGGTTTCAGATCACATGCGCACATACTTAGTAGTATGCACCATATGCAACATCTAACAGGTGAATCGAGAACCCCACCTAGAACCGCATGCGCCATCGAAATTCCTATCCAGAGATTTTGCGCTTCGGATTTTTAAGAAAAAAAGAAGAAAAAAGCAAAAGAAAAGCCAAACCTGGTTGATGTTCATGAGTCATGCGATGCTAGGCATTCAAACCCTACGCTTCGTTTAGATACGTCAATCTACAATGTTGGACTTTTTCTACTTTTTAATACTAAGGTAACCATCTACCTACGAGGTACCTAACGTCTTGGACGGTTCACCGAAGCAGTCTTGTATCCCAAGCAAAGCCACAAACGGTGATGAGAGTTTGTGGCACACTTTAACCCACCCACGTAAACCAATATTTTGCTTTGCTCTGAACGTTTCCTTCTTGCGTTATGGAGAAAACTAATATAAAGTTTGAATAAAGCATTAACCTACGCATAAAACGATGTAGAAGTATAATATACTAACGTTGGTACTGATTTATTGTAAATTGTCAGAAGTTCGGTCTGAACGGAATTGTAACGGCTGCACCTAGTACCACTCCGGCACATGGCATAAAAGATCGACGATTATCGCAGTGGTATCAATCAACTAACTTAGGTCTTACAGCTGTATAAGAGCTGCTACGCCCTACGGGGGACCAGGCCGTAACAGGCATGGTCCTGGACATAGGAGTACAGTGCGACATATTATTCATTGACCACCGCCTGGCCCCCATCAGGCATCAGCCGACCATTAGCACGGATTCCTTTCCTCTTCAAGGAGAGGATGTCAACCGAGGCCTTATCTGTGTCTAATGCCTCAATTGCGCGCCGTCAGTTGGGATTGAGGCCAGTCACAGCCCGTCTGGGGGATCGTATCTTATGCTCTCTCTCGTTTGTCAATTAGTCCTTCGGCACCCCCCTGCCTAGAGCCGAGATAAGCCGAATCCTCAGCCCCAGACGTTGTCGCCAGTCACATTACTCCAGGGGCAGTAAGTAGCACATGCAAGCATCGCAGTGTTAAAACGAAAAGGGTCCCCAAGAGTTCGCCACCCGGTGGGTGTCCTAGGTATCTGTAAAAACCAGGGGGCCCACCCACCAAGCGCCCTTGCTTAGCCTCCAGGCACAAGGAGAGTTGCTTGGCTTTCACTGCCACTCCTTTGCAATTGATAGTCTAATTACAACTGCTATTACCTTTTCGACTCTTTTCTTTTTGTCCTTTTAAATCCTCTTAATTGCCTATAAACTATTGGTCTCTAGCCTTGGCATGGTGCTGCCTTTTGAGCCCAAGCCTCCGGCACAGGACCCACTCCCGGTCATCTGGACAGACCCGGCCAAACCGCAGCAAGTGCCTAGTTTCTGCCTCGTATCTATTGCCATATGATTTAGTCTTTCTTGGGCTCATACTCAATGCCGTACGTGAGTCATCTTGGTATTTTTCGGTGAATGCATTTGTTTTCCATGTAGACCTCTATGTTTAAGGACAAGTCCAAGTTGTCTGCCTGGGGCATTGCTCATATCGCGTCCATGCGCTGTCCTACACTATGTGTTTGTCGACCATATCTTCTCCCCTTGGGCACCATATGCTCACTCCATTGCTCCTGTCAATAGGTATATAAACCTATTTGTAGTTCATCCCTACTTCCCAGATCCCTTCCCATCTCCGTCACAACCCAAATCCCTGTCAATCCACATCAATTCACGACTACACCAACACACATAACCCTCGAACCCAGATCAGACAAGATTAATCAACCCAATCCTCTACACAACCATCAAAGCATGAACTCCGGCGCATACAGCTCTTCCAGGTCATCCTCTTCAAGATACACCGTCATCGTCGACAACCGCTCCACCATCTACACCGCCAGCAGCATGTCGTCGTCCACCAGGGGTAGTACTTCCTCGTCTGCGGCCCGGACCGGCAGCACCACGGACTCCTCCCGCGGGGCGTCGCCTTTCATAGCGGGCCAGTACAGGGACCGTAACTCCAGCCACAACAACTCCAGCTACACCCACCGGGGAAGCGTTACCGTCCTGCAGCCCCACGGCGCGCGGGGATACGACCCGGGTGCCCCCAGCGCGAGCTACCACGTCCCCAGGAGTAGCAGCCACCGCAGCTCTCGCTGAAAGCGTTCAGCGATGGCGCGCTGCTGTATCTCAACTTGCTTTCGATGTTCTTCGGTCGGATGTTTTCTAAGTTCCTGGAGTTAGAGAAGGCTGGCTTCTAGCATACATGATATCAGGGTTAGACAATAAGAGGAATAGGTTATTGGCGCTTGGGATGGGATAAAGGATACGCGACGGGATAAACTGGGACAAGTCATGGGATCAAGCCGTCATCGTACATCATCGCCGCGAGGCTATCGATATATCTGCGAATTTCAGGGAGGTAGCGCGGCCGTTTCACGATATCAGGTAGAAGAGGAAAACAATTGAAACCCAATTGTCCAATAATTCGTTTCTAACATGTGATCTGACATCATAATGTTTCTCGGAGCACGTGCGTCGTTATGTCAGGTACGGTCTTCTTATTCGCTACTAAATCTACCCCGTATGCATAAATGCCTGGCTGGCCAATGCATCTCGATGGAAGGATGTGCAGTCCCCGCATCGCCAGAAGCCTGTAGACGGAAGCGACCGACAGGGAGTACCAACTAGCGCTGTTGGGAATCGAACCTAACATGACAAGTAACTCCCATAATCCCAGTTGCAGGGAACCGGTTCCTGCGGATGGTTACAAGTTGCAGCCGTAGTAGGCCCTGTCAGAGGTGACTTGTAAACAAGGCAACGAACACCGTGCGGTTCGATGTTCGAGGCTCCCAGCCAAGGATATTATTGATGCCTGACCCTTCTCAAACGGTAATCGCCAGACACTAAGCCAGAGCAGAACGGAGCTCGAGTCGTAAGGATAACATAAGCCAATCCTCAAGGGCATTGACCCTTGCTCTTATATCCTCCCATAAATCGTATCAACTTACCCAGACAGTCTCCGTTTTGCGTGAGAAAACTCATATTTAAGACATTTGCATGATAGATTTCTACTGGCCTTTCAACAAGCAACCTAGTCCCAACTTCAGCCTGTCCTTCTACATAGATATACTCTCCGTTTCAACCTTGACCTCAGCCGCGACGGTAGGGATCCGCCTCCTCCTCGAGGTATCGCGACATCTCAATGCCGGAATTCCGGTACCCGCATCGGGCGTAGAAGGGCTCGTTGCGCGGGCCGCAGTTGAGGATCGTCTTGTAGCACCTCGTGCCCGCGGCGACCGAGCCCAGCGCCCGCATCATCGCGAGCCCCAGCCCCTTGCCCTGGTGCTCCTTCGCGATTGCGATCTCCTCGACGTGCCCGACCTTGCCGTGTTTGTGGATGCTGTATTGTGTGTGTGAGCATGCGGGTGAGCGGACGGGCTCTCGAAAACTCAAACTCTGGGCTCGACACAGAGGAGACGGCAGAGGGCGGGTCTGAGAAAAAGAAAAAAGGGACTCACAACTTCCTCTCAACAACCAGCTCGCCCGTGCCGACTATCCGCCCCACATGTTCGATTACCACGAAGTAGTATGTGCCCGCGGCGGCGGTCATCTCGTCGAACCGCGCCCGGAACTCGGCCTCGCTCGGCACCGGGTCCCCCACCCACGTCAGCACGCTGAGCACATCGTAGAAGCCCCGGGCGTGGTCATCGCGCGACAGCGGCCGGATGACGAAGCCCGTCGGCAGTGATCCGGCGACCTCAGCCGAGATGAGGGACGCGGGGAATAGTAGGGTCTCCTCGGATGACGCCATTGTGGGGTTCTGTGGGTAGTGCGTTTCTGGAGGAGAGACGGAGGGAATAGGTGAGACGGGAGAGAGGTTGTGCCTGTGGGGCTAAAATGGATATGCTCTCGCTGATGCAGAGCGAAGGTAGATAGTGGTTTTGATATGGCGGACGAGGTGGTGTTTCATTGTGTCACGCGGGGCCGCGATGTTGGCCGAAACCCAAGTCCGCGTCTCCACCTGCCCCGAAAATACGATACAGTCCCGCGATACCGTAACAGTACGCGGCCTTCCGCTTGACATGGGGATATATTATTTTAAAAGAATCTGATGCCGTGAATCAATATATGGCCTGCATAAAATCGCCGCATTCGACTTTCCTGGACTTACGGTAGCTACATGCCAGGTCTCAATCATCCCCTAAGCCGTCACGAATCTAGAACATCACGATGACGGATGTAAGCGCCAAAAGAATATATTCTCTACGAGTTCCTAGAAAGAGGAGGTGTGGGCATCCATGGAGTGAATTGGCTCGCTGCGAAGGCTTTTCCGGTCTCTTCAATTTCATTCTGTCGTCTCCAAAAGCCGTTGAGGACGAAAGACCAAGTGCTCCAGCAGAATGCGAGGCTTTAAAAATTACCATTGGTGTGATGGAACCTAAGAGCCTACCGGTATCACAATCGTCCAACTATTAGACAGAGAAAGCTTTCTAGTAAGGCTACTTATTGTCGTCGGTAAGGAGTCTGGGGATGTTCCTAATACCACTTACTGCCTTTGAAAGTACAATATGGATTACCAGAAGAAACCAGACAGCAACTCCATACGCCTTAGCCAGCTTGCTTTCATAGAGTCGCAAGAGATGTCGGTCGTCAGCGAACTGAAAAAGCCCGCGAAGAGGACTCTTGAGATTCAACTCTAGTGGCCGGTGGACGGTGAATGAGCTTGCTGGATGTTCTTCTTGACCGATTTCGTTAGTACGCCATATTAAAGAGGGGGTATCGCGTTCATTTTATATATATGTATGTATATATATATATATATTTTCATTCAAAACCCGGATAATGACTTGTTTGTAGTGTCATAGCATTTGTGCGGAAAAAGCTAGCTAAGGAGAACGGTAGGAGCCAGACGTCTACCACGCTTAATTCCAAATAACAAATGGGCTGACAACGGTTCTTAAAGGCAATCCCTAAATGTGAGGGTATCAATGGGAAATGTCTCTTCAAGAGCTCAGCTGAGGTCGGACATCATCAAACAGGGGATTCTTATCCATAATGGGAAACGTTAGTTGTGACTAGAGTCGGTACCCCTATTCTACCAAGTTTCTGCTGTTTCTACCCAGCAGAGTAAAAAGATGAGACGAGATCAGCTTAAGATCGCCTCGTTAATGGAAACGGTTCGGCCTGAAATATCACTCATTCCTCGCCAACGGGGACGACGGTAATGACAACTGGAGCCGGCTTATTGTCTGCTAGCGAGTGTTGATGCGCATTGGTAGGTCGATGGGAGCACCCTGTCAATCTTAGACAAGACTACGTGCCGAAGTCCGCTGTAAATCTTCGATCACTTCCCCATGGTAAATGCCATAATCCCATTACAATTGACAGGATAATCAGCATAAAGCTTCTCAGATCAACCGCAACCCGGCCAGAAAATTGAAGATTCGTGTGTCGCGAGTCGAAATTTTGTGCCGTCGGGTCGGAAGCCATCATGGCGAGTCCGCCACCAACCAAGTAGCCCATACAAGCGTCTGCAGGGTCCCGGCGGCGTCCTCTGATAACTGAAGCTACCCTGACACTTAAGCGATGCCTACGACGGCATGGCGTCTCACGAGGCGCTGACGGCATTAAGCAGATGGGTAGCGCAGCTTTGAAGACCGAGGACGGTCTTCGTTCTATAACTCGCTTAATAACCAAAGAAGGGTTGCGGACAGATCAAACAGTAGTGAGTCGCGAAGGTGTCTCGGAGAAGCCCTGCTTAACACGTTTCAAGGCCCTGAACAGGGGGTACCAAGCTACTGCTAGCGGCTCTAGCGCTGCGGTTGCCCAAGGCGGGGCGCCTACAGCAGGGCTGATTGGTGGATAGAGCAATGACACCCACGTGCGTTAGCGGCTCCAGGAGCTCCGGCTAGAACTGATCCGACCCAGGGTTACTTTGTACATGCATCTTTTGCTCGTAATATCGTCAGGGCCTACGGAAGCCGCTCAGATGACAGGCTTGAGGAAGAACGAGAATGTATTGAATATGTAGGAGATATAAAGCTTGCGGCTTATATTAAGCCACATTAGGTAGGGATAATGCGGTATAGTTAAGTGTTAATCTTAGTCGCCAAGTTCCGAGATTGATCGGATAGTCAAAGGCATCGACATCTGCCGTCGGATCTGTACGGGTCTCGATAGAGACTGACCTTAATTTTCCAGAAGCCCATGTTCCCCCACCCCCGGGCTTTAGACTCGGCGGTCCAGGATATGGTTTTTCTTGGCTGACAAGAGCTTACTTATCTGGGAGACTAAAATCCCCGAATCGTCAGCGTTGGTTCTGGCCTAGGGGTGCCCTGAAGCAGCAACGCACTCCTGACTCCTGTTTCCTCTCCTCAGATGAGACGCGTTGACGCCCTTGGCTCGGTATAATCCAGCGGCGCCATGATTCCGTTTTCGAGATAGGCCCGGCTTTTGGACATGGGATGAACCGCGTCATATTGCGATATCTATGGCTAAGTAAACGAGGTGTTTCGTGCAAGAATCAGATCACGGTGCTAGAACATGATGTGATCTACACTAAGGGTTCGCCAAAGACCTGGTCTCGGTGCCAGATTCGCCGGGCGTTTGGCGTTCCGTCCCTTTTCGACGCTGTCAGCTCTGGTATATATATCTGGCTCCCCGACGAAACCTCCATGAGATCTGATCCTTTCCCGCATCCAGCTTCAGCCTCGCCTTCTACTTCCGTTCTTGCAGCTAGTTCTGTGATCTTTTTGTTATTTTCCATTCTCTCCGTCCTTCTTTAATCTATAACCGCTCGGTCGGTCTTCAGTCGTTATTTTCCCTAGATCCGCTTCAACTACTTTTCTCTCGTCGCCGACATAGTCCCGTCAACCTCAACAGCCATTATCATGTATACCAAGGCTACTCTTATCTCCGCCATTCTGGCAGTGGCCGAAGCCAGATTCGGCCAGGAACAGGTCCCCGTCGCCGCGATCCAGGCGCTCGGCGACTTCGGCAACCCGGGCGAGGCCGCGACTCTGTCCGGTGCCGTGCCGGGTGTCCTGCTCGGTGCCGCCGATCCTTGCGGCAAGCTTTCCCTCGCCGATGACATCGTCGCCACCCTCGGTAACGACCCCCAGGTCATTGCCGCTGCCCGGGAGCTCGTGGCTGCAGAGCAGAACTTCAATCCCTTCGCCACAAACGTGCCCAACATCTGCGGCGACGCCAGCCTGCCTGCGACTGAGGAACTGAGGGGTGTCGTGCCCTTGGTCGACCCCGCCGTTGTTGGCTCGGATGTCGAGAATGCCAACTCGGAACTTTCTCTCCAGACCCCATTTGACGCCAATGGCCTCAGTGTCGCCGAGGTCATGATTGCTCAAGGCTTCGTAAGTGCTTTCTGTTAGCCCCTGTCCCCCTGCATCCCTGCTTGTGGATCATGGCCTTTCATGAAGACGTCGCGAAGGCGGCTTCATCAGGAACCACAAGCGGCATAACTATCACATACGACCATACCACGTCGGAAAACTCGGGATCCCGTCCGCTCTCCCCTAGATAAACCGCGTAGGGCCAGATCAGTAGTTGGGTCGGTGACGACCAGCGAATCCCTGGTGTTGTATGTTTTTGTGCGCTTGATGCAAGCTCTCCTCCTTTTTGGAGGGTTATTCAGGGCTAGAATGTTTTGAACGATGGGTATCCGAGCAATAGTTACTAACTCGGGATCTCTAGTCCAACTTTACCGTCAATGGTGCCGCGGCCGACGCCGGCGCTGGCGCCAACAACGGAGACAATGCTGGAAATGGTGGAGTCAACAACGGCAACGGCAACGGCAACGGCAACGGCAACAATAACGGCAACGCCAACGACAATGCCAATAACGGCGGCAACGGCAACGGCAACGGCAACAACAACAATAACGGCAACGCCAACGATAATGCCAATAACGGCAATGCTGGTACACCGGCTCAATGTGGTGCTCCTCCTGCAGCCGGTGGCAATGCCGGAAACGGCAATGCCAATAATGGTGGACAAGCCGGCAACAACAACGACGACAATAGCAACAACAACAACAATAACAACAATGACGACGACGCCACCGGGAACGGAGCTGTAAGTGCCCGGCAACATTCCCATCGGAGAAAGTCTGTGGAGAGCAGTTCACTAACCCCGTCTCAACAGATCGCTGAGGGCACTGGGGCGGTCAGCGACCCCGTCACGGGAACCTTCCTGGGTTTTGAGGCCTCGTCGCTCGGCCTCGACTTCGGCACCTGCGTCCCGACGGTGAAGTTTGAGGAGTCGCTCAACGGCCGCGCGCCCGGCGAGTTCACATTCCAGGCCATCGACCCCGTCGTCAACCAGGGCCAGCAGGAGGCGCTGAACCCGGCCATCATCTTCAACCGCATCTGCGATCAGCTAGTCAACGTCTGCGGCGCCGCCGACGACGCCGTCGAGGCCTGCCAGACCGCCGAGGCCGAGCTCGGAACCGGCCCAAAGGACGAGACCACCGCCAACGCCTGGAACGAGGCGCTGGGCTTCGCCGGCACGGATATCAACCCCGATAACGCCCCTCAGGAGGGCCTTGTTGGTCACACGTAAGGTGGTTGAGATAATTCTGTGTTCGTTGACGAGACAGTTCTAGCGGATGGGAAATAACGATCTAATTTTCTTGTGCGGACTTTGACTGTTGTGCTATGTGTTATGATGTATGACTTCCCACCTACCTTGATAAACGAAATGCATTCTCTGTTCAATGAATCCGAGAATTCGTGCTAGACTCCTAAGACCCTGGTTACCAAACAGCCACAAGAAACTCGACTCTAAAACCGTTGGTTTAAAGCTAGTACTCCTGTTGTTAGGTTAAATTCTATGATGCACGATTCTCGTCGTAATACGACGTCTATGAGTGTCGGACCCAGCTAAGGATAGGCTCATATAGCTCGGTTTTAGCCCCAATAGTTCAGACACTATATGGGACTATCCGCCTCCGGTATCGCTTTCTCTCAGTTACAGCTGTTTTCCATGTATTTAAGGGGACATCACTACCCTCTCTCTTTTAGCTAGGACCTTTTAGAGGTCAACCTGATAATGGTTACTTCTTCAGTTGCAGATGCTTCAGTGTGGGATGTCAAGGTCTCATAATGAGCTACATTGAATGGCTTGAATGTGTCTCCATGGTCCGGCAGAGACAGGCGGAGCAGATAGTTGTCATAGCGCTTTAAGTCCCAGGTGAGCTTCCACCTCCCCTTTGTGAGTATACCCTAGTAAGCTAATCTAATCCGCCTTCCTGGCCTCTCATAACTGTCCTTATCGACGATATGCTGATATAGGGAGGGGAGCTGAGGGTAAGACTGCTACATAATGTCTTTGAATGGATGGTATCCTATTACGTGGACTATAACTCCCGCTGCTCGCGACGGGACATCGTTCCCCTGATTCGTTTCGGAGGCGTCACATTCAGGAGCCTCGACTTCAGCGCGGTGGGATGGGTGAATCTCGCCATGAACTCCCGGTCGGAGGCAAGTACCGTGGTGGAGCGGAAAGGGCCCGGGCTGCGGACCAGGACCACATCGACCTCCCGCAGGATCTCCCTGGTGCAGTCGGCGTTGAAATCTGCCAGCAGCGTCCTGTGGTCCTCGAGGGTGCGCTTCTCCCTCCACAGGATCCGCCAGCCCTGCCCCGGGCGCGTCAGGATCCGTACCACGTGGTCGTACAGCTCCCCCATGCGGACCTCCCCCTCGTGCACGAGGGACACATTTTCCGACGGCGTCACGACGCCGAGCGCCCGCAGCGGCGGCTGCTGCACGTGCATCGACCGCCAGCTGGCGTCCGCCCGCATGAACGAACCCGGGTTCCGCGCCAGCGGCAGGGACTCGATATCGGTGCGGTCCCAGAAGCCCTCCGACGTGTTAATCACGAAGGGTGCGAAGAAGGGCGCGAAGACCTCCGAGAGCAGCGGATTCAGCGTCGAGCCCTGCGATGACAATGGCGGTGGCCCCGGCCGGAAGTACAGGTGCGTCTGCACAGCCGGCGACGAGACAATGATCTCGTGCCATTGCCTGCAGACCCGCTGGGCAGAAGTGAGAATGCTCCGGATGTCGCATTGCAGGAATATCGCCTCCAGGAGCTCAGGCGTTGAGAGGACGGCGGCCATTGGCGGTGCCATGATATGCAGCTAGAGCTGATAGCACACTGGCTTATAGTCGGCCAACGGTTTGCGGAAACTGGTCCTACAATGGTTGAATGATAACTGCAGTGCGAACAGCGACTCGAGGTGACCCTCAGGAGCAATCTGGGTGCTGGGGTATGTATTTAGCTGGTGATCACGTTTGCTAGCTAAATATGACGTACATTGTCCGCTGAATGGGAGCTGAATAAATTGCTTGAGTTATCGTTTGACAGGCAGCCCCGTTTATGCAATATCATCTCTAGCAAGCTTCCGGGTGCCTCCCCCCCTTATACCTCATCCGCTGATGTAAGCCCGTCCAAGGTTGAAATGTCCAGCACTCCGTCCTATGCAGCCAGAGTTTCCCGCAAAAGGAATAATAGAGAAATCCCAGAATATTGGGTTAATCGCTTAATGAGTGCGCTTTCTGATATCATAGCATCATTGACAGCCTTTGACATTCCAGCCAATATAGGACCTCGTTTGGATGACTCCAAAAGTAACCCGGCAGCCGCTGGGATGACAAGAAATATAATCACGCCAACATAACTCTTGATATCCTTCCTTCATTTAATCTTCAAAGAAACAGTCAAATATGGCTTGTGTGCTTTTCAGGGGCAAATTCGATACACATGATCACTTCCGTTACTTAGAATAGTTCACAGAAAGCAGCCGTATCGCGTTGTAATTCCTCTGACAATATCATCTCCTATAGGATAAGCAACCTTTACAATTGCTTTAACCATTGCCAGGACTCGGGAGGACGAGATCTTTCGCCTAAAGTCATATGTTGGAGGCAGCTTATCCCGGGTGCGCCTCTGCCGGGTTCTAATATCCTCCTACGCTGCGACGTAAAGCGTGAAGCAACAGAATACTGCTAACCGTAGATACATGCGCTTTTAATGTGTAGGTAACCAATCATAGCCACTTGGATGGGGTTCAGGAAGCTCTGGGATGACAATGTGCCGGCACCTAGTGTCCAACACCGGCGATGTCTTACTGTAGTGAAATGAATACGTTCGTGTTCACTCATAACATACCCTTGTGGTCAAAGTGCCACGAATTAACTGCCCTCGCTATGGAGTAGTAATAATACCAGGTAATCCCTGGACTACACAAGACTCATGACCAACTCAAAACCCATTCAGTCCGCCAGGCGCCAGTAGCTGTCGACATATCTAAGCCCCGGACCTTCAGCAAATGTTTCGAATCGTCAAACTCCCAATGGCTGTCTTTGAGGGCGATGCCGTTGAACTTCACCGTCTTCACATCCCTCTTGATCCCCATGAGAGTCACATTACCGAGTGAATTCGTATCTACGAACTCGCCCTGCGGCGTGGATTTAAGCGACCCGTGAGCCGCGGTAAACTATAATCGCTAGTCAGCAACGCCTCCTCGGGTTGAGGGAATCGAAAGGACCTACATCGACCCACGTAGTGGCATCGGGCACGAGACTCTCGCCATCATCGAGGTAGAGGCCGCCCGACGCCTCGCCATTCCTATCGAGCGCCACTAACAAGCTCCACGGACTCGCCCTGACGTCGGCGGTCGTCAACCCCGGCTCCTGCATCGGGATGGCGTTTCCGCCCCGCACGTAGACGGGGATATGGCCCAGCGGTGCGTCAACCGTGACGTTCTGGCCGGCGGCGACACTCGAGATCGCCGTCTGGTTGTACCAGTCATACCACACGGTGCCGGAGCCGACGCCGGGGAAGACGCCGTCGACTGTCGCAGCGCCCCGGACCAGGCAAGGCGTGATGAGGATCGCGCCGCCGAGGAGGAACTGCCGGTCGGCGCCCGCGAGCCACGGCTCGTCCGGGAACTCCCAGGCCAGGGCGCGCATCGTCGCGGACCCCGTCGAGTGGCTCAGGTAGAACGTCGTGTACAGGTACGGAAGCAGCGCGTAGCGGATCCGCATGGCGGCCCTCGCGGCGTCCGCCACGGCCGGCCAGACGTACGGCTCCTGGCTCGTCGCCCCCTGCACGTTGTGGTTCCGGTAGAAGGGGAAGAACGCGGAGAGTTGCATCCAGCGCGAGCAAAGCTCGAGGTCCGCGTCCCCGGTGAAGCCGCACGTGTCGACTCCGAACATGGGGATGCCGAAGAGCGAGTAGGACAGCGCTTGTGGAATGGAGAAGTACATGAATGCCCAGAGGGAGTAGTTATCGCCCCTGTTAAAGCGTCAGCAAACCGTGCCTCAAACGAATGGATTAAATTGTCCACCTACCCCCAGTGACCAGCCCACTTGCCAGACCCGGCGAACTGCGATCGCCCGATGATGAAAGGCCTTTTAGTTGGGAAGATATTGAGCAGTGCATGATACGTGGCGTTCAGAATCTGATGTCCGTAGAGGTTATGAACGTCATACTCGAGAATACCGCCATGATGGGTCGCATTGGGACTGACGGCTTTGACAGCTAGATCTCCGTGCCAGTTATTGATCGTGTAAGGAGGATAGTTGACGTTCCTCACTCCTGGAGTGGGCGTCGTGCGGAGATACGAAGTGGGAGAAGTGGGCTCTACTGTCCCCGCAACTGATGCAGCGGCCGAGTTACTAGATGCAGAGGCTGCTGCTGCTTCAGTCGCGTTCGTTAGGTTGAGGCCTTCGGGATGGGTAAAATCCACGTTTTCGGGTTCTCCCAGCAGCGAGAAAGGAGGTTGGATCGGGTTCAATGACCGGTCCTTGCTGCCGCAGCTACCCACACAGAAGGACGAGACTTCTGACATGTCGATCCAGATACCGTCAAATTTGACCTTACTATAATACTCGGCGATTTCAGACGCCCACCACCGAGTGGTGCCAGTTCCGTTGAAGACGGAACCAATCCAGTCGGGAAACACTGAGCTAAACTTAGCCTTCTATTCTTGGTATCTAGCATCAATCTTACCTGTATAGCCCGGCCAGACCTCACCGATGTAGAGCGACCCATCGGGATTCAGGATGAATGCGTCCTGAGCGACCCCTCTATCAAATGGTGGATAACCATCGGATGTGTTCTCCGGATTTGGCGCGTATACTGCGGCATCGATGATAGGAACGTAGTGCTGCTTGTTTTTGTGCAGATGGGCTGGGAAGTTGGCTCCTTCGTCATAGGGAAAGCGGACCGGGTCGTTTTCGAAATCACGATACTGTTTCATGTAGTCAATGTCACCTATGGCTTTGTAAGTGACCACATTGAAACTAGCCGCAGCCCCTTAAATGTGTTGGCACTTACTCCAGATTGTCTCCAGGGGTATCTGGAACTTCTCGAAGTTGTCCAGAACCTCCTGGAGTTCCGCCCAGTTATTATAGCCCCATCGACACTGGTGATATCCGAAGGTCCAATACTGCTGCATGGCTGGGAGGCCAATAGCGCTCTTCTGGTAGGCCTTCGTGATCTCATCCTGCGTCGGGCCCTGGTAGAAGTAGAGATCGATGCTACCACCTAATGCTCTCCAAGTGATGTTAGACTCGCGTAGAAGCACTTCCTGCGGATGAGCGTTGCGCTGGAAAACGCCATGGGAAAACGACTTGTACTGAGCTGATTTGTCCGTTGCGTTTGCCGTGTAAGTCAAGTCCCCCGTCTCTTCATCAACTTCGAAGTAGCGCGTATCCAGGTAGAACGGATGGTTCCCATAGATGTTCGCGTCTATAACGTCGCCGACATCGGCTGCGAAGAACGTCCCTAGGCCCAGTTAGACATCCTAATGTCCCCAGGGTGGTCCGCGCCACACCTACGGGTGAGATTGTTTCCAAGCCTAAAGCCGTGAATAATCTCCCCTAGTCCATAGAGATTGTAGTTCTCTGGGAGAGGTGAGTCGAATTCGATGAACTGGTCTTCATACACGATCTGCGTGTTCTCGGTTGTGAACAGAACATCTTCTGTGGATTTCCTTTTGACATTGAACGAGAAAGTCGGGTCGTTAATCCAAGAGAACTCAATATCGCTTTTAGAAGCGAAGTCATGGGAACCCGACTCAACGACAGGCTTCGGTATCAATTCCTCAGGGAGGACAAACCAAGTGTAATTCTCGTCGCCAATGTGCTTCGGTAGTATCTCGACATGTAGTCGGTCAACCGCCTGATGCTCGACAAGAAAACTTAGTGTGTCAATGTCGTTCCCGTAGACATTGCAAGGCGTTCCTGCTAAGATAAGATCTGCCCTTAAGCCGTTGGCTGTCGTCTCGATGTTCACAGCCCTGTATCCCGGACAGACAGACTGTGGATCGACAGCATGGGGATCAATAATGTTGGGAATGACAGGCTGGCCCTCGTTAGTATTAGCGGGTACCGTGAACACGGGGTCCGAAGTAGAGGTTGTGTTTGTAGTCCGCTGCCCCTGGATAAAGCTTGAGATACCGAGGAGACATCCCAAAAAGAGCAGAATCGCTCGGACCATCGTGTCTCCTCGGATATGCCCAAAATACCAGCTCCAGGTCACGGCAGCCGATAGCATAAAACTGCCAACGAGGATCGCACACGAAACATGACTCAGTTGGCCCAGCCAAACCTCGAAATGGGACACGGCTTCTGTAAAAGGCTCGAGGTTCAAGGAAGGCACCTCGAGCACAGCTTGCCCCCTATCGAGATTGACTAATGGATGTAAATAATTCATCTTCGCTTGAACCTCACAGTAGGCGGCAGAAAGGTGCCATTACATTACGAAGAATATCTGGAGTAGCAACGATCCAGGCAAGGCATGTCGTTGAAATTATTGGGTACTAGTGGGCTGAGCTCGAAGCCTCATTGGGTGGCACAGACTTGGCACGGTCAGAAATGCCGGCCGTCTAGTGGGTCTCTGGAATGCGGGGAAGAAGCCGGGGGTGGAGCAGCAGTGCCGGTGCCGGTACCGGGGGGGCGGCATTAGTTGGGTTTGCGCTACTGTGTAAGCTTAACTTTCAGGGGTGTATCACTATTGATCTCGCATAGATTGAGTCATTAGGTTGATGTATAACAACAAGACAATGGTTACTGCATGGAAAGAACGGACCAAAATATTCTTATTTCTCCATTTTAACGCATAAAACGATCCCTACGCTCATCCCGTCATCACATCGGACCAAGTAGTCCTATAATGATGAAAGCCATGACATCGACAGGACGTTGATAAGAGACGTGGGAATTTTGGGGAGGGTATTCCAGGGTTTGGGATGAGTTGCCCGGCGGCCTTATATTGGGACTACTGGTTGTGCTAGACTTCCCTTAAAGCTGGTACTGCCTAACTTGCATGGGTTGCAGTTCAGCGAACCGGTAAGCTTATTACTTCAGTCTGATCTCACAGAAATTTGAACGAGGAAGCCGAGGATGCGGGAGTTTGTCAACATGATATTCGGGTCTCCTAAATGCGCGAGACCGCAGGGACTCGACACTCCATTTGAGACTAAGAGTCCATCTAGACTACCCGAAGGCGCCCAGTCTTCCTAACCACAGACGATACCGAATTACGCTTCCCCTTTTCATTCAGCGAGCTGCCGGTAGTTTGTAGAGCCGACTCCCGCTTCAGTATTCCTATTCCTCATTGCAATTGCCCTACTTTCCCACGCCGAGGTGGTGGGATATCCTTCCTCTATGTTCCTAAACCGCTCTCCGTATGGATTCCTGTTTAGCAAGTCTATATCGGCTTCAAGTGGACGGTTTTGGCGCTGAGAATTGGTGGTATTTGTGGCGGCCGCGGATCTCGGTGCCGGATCAGGAGTCGAGTCTCCTTTCGATGATACTCCAAAACACATCACGTAGATTCAAGTTTGAATCACAAAAAGAGTACGTAGAAAATTGTGTAACGGTGTAGTTGAATCCTCTACCAGGAACCTTCTCAATGGTCTTGACAACAGAGGGTAGGGACTTTTTATACTGCTTCATATTCTCGGATATTATCTGTTGTTAAATGTTGTTACATGCGGTCGAAAATTCCATTAGCACTAACCCGACAAAGAAGAGAGAAGAGGTTATGCGGGCGTTATAACCTTTCCAATTTAGCCGAAGACATAACAAAGGAAACGACATGGCTGCATTCAGATCCGGCCAACCGGCATATTTCACTTCCAGCCAGGTAACACCATGTCAGGTGTTTGGTGAGGCGACTTGCCCTCAGAGCATTGAGGAATAACCGGTTGATGCTCTTTTAGCGAGCAACGATTTCAACATTCCAGAGCTTTGACTCGATGAAAGGATTATACCGCAGCATAGCTACCTGGGCACCTACATACTGCGACAGTTTGGTCATCATACAGATTATCCTGGCACATACAGTTCTGGCTAACAACAACTGGTTCCGCTTTTGGTCGCGTCTGGATACGGGTTGGTTCAATAAATCGTATCGTCCGTACCAACAAGTCGCAAGCAAAAATCCGTATCATAATAAAACAAGGGCCATATTACTCCTACCGTTATCTTGGCGACGAATGCTACAATGGGACTGCTTAACTTTCTACGTCATTATATAAAGGTGTATATCACGGCGTCTTGAAGGTGGAAGGGTCGGTTTTAGTCACCCTGGAATTTTAATGGAGAGAAGAATCGAACACCGATAGTTGCACGAACGCAAATTCGCTTAAGCCAATAATATTAGTGCGTTACCGGGGTTCTACGCATGGCACCTTTCCAATCGCCGCCCCACCAAAGCTTTTAAGCTCCAACTTCACCTTCACAATTCAGCATTAAACATCCATCCCGCTTACTAATACAAGGCATTGAATCTCACGTCGACCTACATATGAGTGGCAGCAGAAGATATACAGAAATTGATAATTAAACCGGCAAAGCCGAGTATCGATAAATACAATCCACGAACTTGCCAAACATGGCGACCGCGAGCGCCTCCTCCCCCGGCGACCTAGCACAACAAATCCTGAACCACAAAGCGCCGAGCTACAGCTTCACATTCTCGCCGTTCCTGCGCGCGACGTACGGCCACGGGCTGCCGCCGAACCGGCCGATATGCAAGGCGTTCGTGGCGGGACACTGCCCCCTGGGCGCGGACTGCCCGGACCGGCACGTGGGCGCCTCGACAGCGGCGGCGCACAGCGGCAACGCTTCGTACAACTCGCTCGTGTGCAAGCACTGGCTGCGCGCCTTGTGCAAGAAGGGCGAGAGCTGCGAGTTCCTGCACGAGTACAACCTGCGCAAGATGCCCGAGTGCAACTTCTTCGTGCGCAACGGCTACTGCTCCAACGGCGACGAGTGTCTCTATCTGCACATCGATCCGCAGAGCAAGCTGCCGCCCTGCCCGCACTACGACCGCGGGTTCTGCCCCCTCGGCCCCAACTGCAGCAAGAAGCACGTCCGCCGCAAGCTGTGCCCCTACTACCTCGCCGGCTTCTGCCCCGACGGCCGCGCCTGCAGGGAGGGCGCCCACCCACGCTGGGAGACGAACCTCGAGAAGCCCGTCGCCAAAAGCGAGGTCGTGCCGGAGGAGCCGACCAGGAGGGATGATGGGTACGGCGATGACGATTTCAGAGACGGCGGACGCGGGGATAGGGACCAGAGGAGTGGTGGGCGGGGTGATAGGTTCGGTGGAGGCAGGGGAGGGCGGTGGCGTGGAAGAGGCGACCGCAAGTTTAGAGGGGGTAGGGGACATCACTAGAGACTGTCGCCGGAACCACTCGAAGAAGAAGGCACGAGCCCTAATAGGCAAAATTCTGACGACGCCGAGGGTCTACCGTTACTTCTCGACTGAAAAGCCCTGACCTTGCAGACGCAAGCGCAGGAACGCAAGGACTATCACTACGCGGAAATGAGACCGTGCTGTCATGTTTCCACACTGAACATAGGTGGCGAATCCGTCCCAGGGATCGAAGAATCCCCCAACCAGGCGAAAGGACGACACTCGGGTATCAATCAACCGGGGAAGCTCACGTCACTGAGCTGTCATCCGCCTTCGCCAGCCCTGATTTATTCGACACGGGGAGTATATCATATTTGAGTCCAGAGAGAGGGACGATAACGTCATGGGGAGCAAAAGCGGTACCACTAATAACAGTGATGAAGGCATCACTCAGAGCGAATGCTCGTCTTAGTACCTGACCGGACTCCTCCTATAATGTTAGGCGGTCGGGCTTGAATAGTTCTCTGGGGAGGACACCAGCAAATATGAGCATTCTAGCCTGCAGAAAAGCTTATCATGAAACTGCGGCGCGAGGCCTTCCTGTCATAAACAAACAGGAATGACACCAAACAAAAGTGTCTACTCATTGGAAACCGCCAGGATCAATATATAGAAATACTTCTATTCTCATGCCAGAGTTGTGAAACTACCTACCCAGGAGTATATGTATAAGTATGAACGGGGTTGTCATTTGTACGGTCGCCAAGATCGATATGTATAATCCATGACCATTCATCATCATAACAGCTTCAACCAAGCTGCGTTTCATTCATGCCCCATCCCATCCAACCCACCCCATTCCTTGCCCCGTCCTGCCCTGCCCGGCCCTCCGTTCCTTATACTGTGAGAACTTCCCGATCAAAATCAATAAAGTAAAATTAATCCTCCTTCCACACATTAGCACCGCCCGCAACGGCGATGAATTCGCTCGCCTCGCCGATCTCGCTGCCCTCGCTCCCGGTGCCGGTGCCGCTGCTACCGCTCGCACTTCCGTGATACGAGTCAGCCTCCTCGCTAGGACCGCCGACAACGGCGCCGGATTTCCACGTGCTCAGCTCGTCAACGCGGCGGATCCCCATCATCCAGGCGACGAGGCTGCGCGGAAACCAGCGGCCGACGAACCCGTAGAGGCCCGCGCCGAGCCCGACGCGTACGACGCACGCCCTCTCAGACCCGTCAACCACGTCGAACACGACGTTGTGCAGCTCGCGCAGGGAGCTGCCGCGCAGCCCGCGCACGCGGCCCGCGGGAATCGCCGAGATGGCCGACGAGCTCTGTGCGACATAGTTGCGTGCGTACGCGTGACGCGCCGCCTCGGGCCACTGCAGCGTCTCGGCAGGCGGTAGTAGGTTCGGGTTGTTGGGACCCGTGCGCGGGGCCGCCGTGTTGGGGTTCGTGATGGCGTGATGGTGCGACGTGAAGGGCCCAAAGTCGAAGGTGCCCAGCTGCACGTGCGTTACGGGGATCGCCAGCGGGCGCAGCTCGGACGTCAGCACCTCGGTGAATGCCGAGAGCGCCGAGCAGACGGTGGCCTCAGGCGCGTGGAATGGTGGATTAATCGAGGAGATGATGGACGGGGTGAAGACCAGAACCTTGGGCGTCGAAGGAGCGTCGTCGTGGGAATGGGAGTGGTGTTGGCGATGCGACGAAGATGGTGGTGGTGGCGGCTGGCGAGGTGTTAGACGCGATGTGAGGAGTGGGAGGAAAGACTGGATCGTGAGGATCGGATGTAGGAGGTGGGTGTTGAAGAGGTCGGCAAAGCTGGAGGGCGGGATCGTGGCAATGGGCGACGTTTGGTAGCTTAGCGAGGGAATTAGGAGAACGGCTTTGAGGGTTAAGTAGTTGGCTTTCGCACGCGGAACTGCCGAGTGTGGCGTCTGCAGGTATGCGGCGAAGCGTTCGATGCTGGAACCGGCACTCGTAGGCTGCATGTATACGTCAGTAATAGTGGTAAGGGTTGGGGAACAGTCCGGATGCTCACATCAGTGATATCGATGCCCAACGGTTTGATATCCGGCCTCGACAGGCCCTGCACTAATACTTCGTCCTCGATGGAGCTGCACACGATATAGACGATGAACCCCTTCCTCTCCATGTCCAACGCCAGCGACTTGGTCAGCGGCAGGGTGGGCGACCCGGCAATAACGACAACCTCCAGTCTGCTACCGTTTCGGGCACGCTTTGCCCGGCGAGTCTTCCGGCGCAGCTTGGTGTGACGGACGGTCCTGTACGTGACATAGCTGACGGCGACAACGAAGACGCCGCTTAAGACCTTGTGTCTCACAATCCAACCCTGGAGCCGTTCGTATGTCGACAGAGGTACGATCTGAACTGGCGGTGGCGGCGGAGGGGCTTCCGGACGCATCGATTCCGGTAGCCATGATGCGTACATTAATGCTTCTCGAACATGGCCGGCGGCCTCGTCGACAGCTTTATCTACGTACCCGGCGACATCGCCCGAGTATCGTCGGATCTGGTTGGGGATGGACGATAACTATAGTCACATGTCAGCGGTGACACTTTCTTTCTCACTGATATCGGGTGGGGGAGAGGAGGGGGAGGGGTGGCATATGAGGGATGTAGATATGGACTCCGAAATTTGAGAGCTAACGGAAGAAGCAGGAGGCAGACTAGGGAGGAATACGAACCAGATCTAGGAACTGTTGGTCGTCTGCGGACATCGTGAAGGTTGAGGGACTCAGTTGGACCTGTTATGCATCTATTCTTTGAGGAAAGGATGGACAGATGAATTTATTAGATGTTTATGGAGGGTGTTTAGGTTAGTGCCAAGTCGAGGAATCAATCAATGTTGGGTATCAGCTTATCGACAGTTGTATGATACTCCCTGATAACGATAAGCAAGTACCCGATTCTACTCTACTATGTAGGTACCCACGGTTAAAACGGACTTTCGCCTGGGCAATGCTACAGGCGTGGACGTGGGGCCGGGAAGCCTCCGCACTTCAGGACCCCCACCGCCGAGAAACAACACTGACAGTACTCTCCACTCCCCTATCTCTGGCTTTACTTAGGCAGGTATAGCTGCCAGCTGGACATCCTGCCAAGTCTAAATTGTTGTGGCAGCTGTCACGATGCTCGCCGTCTCGGCATGCCACGCCCGCCGAAAGGTTTATAAGTACCATATCGTAAAGCCGTTACATGTAAGCTTACGACCGAATGGGTGATATTGGAGCTTTCACTTCATAATGCTTTTTCCAAGGAGCCCCATTCTTTTATCTTACAGCTGCTTATTTGACATCCACCGCTACCTTGGCTTATTCGATCAACTGCCCAAATGCGCTTTGTATAGGTCTTCTCAGCACAGAGGCCGAGGACTTTCTTTCTGGGCTCTCGTTGTCCGTGTCCGCACGTAGCAAATTCCAAAGCACCATTTTTCGGACCTGCGCTGTCCCCATTGCCATTGCATATCATCATCGCCCTACGTACCTTGTTCATGCATTGGTGACGCCTCTGGTACTAACCCAGCAGATTGGGCATCATTCCGTTAGTCTTCGGTTTATTGACGTGGCGCTGTATGGCACACTTAAGCACCAGTGCACCACCCCCGCCGAGGCCGATGTGTCTGATGGCGCACGTGGCCGGGCGGGCCGGTATCCAACCCGAAACCACGTCCGCAGCCAGGATAGTGAAGTTGTCCGCCACGCAAACCGCTGTGGTCCGCCGCAAGCAGGCTTGTCCCGTCGAGGAAGTAGGCCGAAAAGGACATCGGGCGGCTGGTGCAGTGGTTGGACGCGGCGGCCAACACGAGAATCTGCATATAGCGCGTGAACCCTGCGCGAGAAAGACGGCGAGAGTTTCCTCGGGGGACTGTGTCCTCCCGTGGACCGCGCCCAGGTCTGTTATACTCCATTCCAGGGGCTTCCAGTTGTTTCTCTGTTCCTCCCTGTTTGCTTCCTGAGCAGCTCGTTATTTTGCAAGTTCTTAAGGAGGAAGACATCGTATTCCTTTCTTTGCTCCCCTAGTATGCCCGGGAAACGCCCTCGCCTTCGAAGGAAGAAGGATCGTTGAACATAATTTTTCGTTACGATTCGACCGGTACCGCTGGGATGTTTACTTAGATATTACACTTCCCCAACATCATAGGCCTTCACCCTGAAGCGGGGAAATATGGAATAGAGGAAGAAGAGTGCTAAAAACGTACGCAACTGGTCTTCAAAATGAGACGAATATGCATATTCCGGTTCCCATTCAAAAGGCTTTTCTAGCCCGCCTTGGGCCCTTCCGAAGCCGCCGAGGCTGGTCGTTACCTATTTTACCCCTTACACGTTCAAAGATATTGTTTCCCGGGAGCCCCCCACACGCCGAGACGGTAAGACAATTCTCCAACGTGCCGTAGGTGCAACAGAGCATTAAAGGTGGACGATGAGAGCCGGGTGTCTCCATGATAACAGAATGCGGATCGCGTATGGCGCGCGAATGTGGTATTGAGAAGGCGAAGGAAATGGGGGTCACTTTTCAGTCGGGGTACGTCCGGCTCCCATCGCAGCCCCAGGATCGGTAGTGTGGGGCCTAATGTCTTAGTAGTAATATCTCAGCGTTTGACGACTAAGTATTCGAGCCGCATTCATTTTGTCCTATGGACTAACTTAAGGCAATCTGTGTACAGAACAGAGGAACTGTAACAGCAATAGAAGTACCTGAAAGGTGTCTGATCTTTGGATTGACGAGGGAATGTGGAGTTACCCAATAGCTAGCCTCAGGATGCAATCTATGAGACGTAGTACATTGGCTGGAACACGAAGACGAAGCCCTCCCAGGACTCCTGGACTTTCGGGCTGAAGATGTTGTGTAACAGGAGATGGGGAGATCTGCCAAGTCGCATATGCTACCCCTGATTGTACGGCTAAGTTGTACGCTATCTTAGCTCATAAAAACCTATGTCCGAAATAGCGATCACCCGAGGCGTACGCCGTACACAACATGATTAGGGCCGTCATTGGGGGAAATCCGAAATTGGCGCTCAGGGACCAACAATTATTCACGTGGATGAAGAAAATTTCCGTAAGCCACTAAAGTGCGTCCATTATCTCTCTATAAGTTCCAGTAGCGCACGGTTTTGATTCTCAGTATTGGTCCGTGGTTTCATCCTGGTCTTCCCATTGATTATGATCCTAGTGTATCATAGCCCGCGCGACACTTTAGAGGGCATGAATTACCCCCCGGGGTGAGGGGGCATGCTATCGGATATCTCCTTTCATGGTGCAAAATTCTCCTCTGGTACACCCATTATGTCCGTGGCGTGTGTAGGCCGTCACATCCATATATCATGCCCCATTTTATACTAGCGAATCGCTTAGGGGCACTACGGAAACGCTGCTTATTACTGCAAAGGCTAGCCAGCCTATAGCTATAACAAAAGCATAACAGCTAGCATGAGTAAGGCTTAAGTCATAACATTGGACTATTGATGATTATTGAATAAGTTAAAACATTACGCACAAGATATGCCCATTTAGTCTTTGGCCCTCTAGATAGAACCAGGGAAGTCCTCCCAAACTCGATAGAAGAGGCGGGACGAAACAGAGACGACTTTGCACGAGATTCCTGGTCTCAGAGTGTCCTCTCCGTCGCTCCTCGCGAGGATCCAGCTTTATCCAGGCGAATGCTCTGCTCCCCGAAGCCTGCTTCGGTAGATACACTCCATTCACTTGTGGACGTAAGCCGTGTGGCTGGTCCTTGACCCGCTGGCAAAGGAGAAATTGCCCTGGCCTTGGGACGGCTGATTCTCCTGGCCGGCCGGTACGGAGGTCACGGCAACCTCCACATCTTTTCGTATGTTCGCACCGTTACTGTCCTGTGCATTGGCAGTAGTATTCGGGTCGCTGGTTGCCATCTTCTGCATCTTGACATGCCCCTGCTCACCCAACATGCGCTCCTCGCTCTCGGTAAAGGTAAACTCGGTTATCGGGTTCGGGGTACCAGGGCCGCGGCCGCGCCAGCTCTGTTTGCCGCCGCCGCCAAACGTCTTGAAACTCAGGGATAGTTTGCCGCTTAATTCCTTGTCGTTTAAACTGCGCATCGACCGAGTAAGGCTCCCCAAGACGGGACTAAGCATGGACTTGACAAGCGGGAAGACCACAGGGAGGTTCGTGGTAATGACGGCGACGAAAGTCTCTCGCACGGCCCAGGACCCAGCCAACTGAGCGCCGTTCACGGGGTCCTTGATTAGGGGTAACCGTCAGCACAATAGCCCGTCCAGCTGGTACAGATGACGATCCAATAACTTACCGTGACAATTAGTGCAGCGCGTAAAATGCCACACACCATAATGAAGATGCCACCGCTAAAGAGCGTAATCAAGCCGACCTTCTTCAGAGGCTTCAGGCTAGATTGCCAAAGCAGAGGCACTGGAATAGAGATGAGGTACAGATCTGTGATGATGTTCATGGCGCAGTAGACCCATACGATCTGGCTGGAGATGGCGGGCTGGCAGACATCTAGGAACGCCCTTCGTTAGATACACGACATGTACGAGTTGTCACAGGCGGGGGGCTTCACCCCCAGGATTCGGGTTAATTTGCCAGTATTTGTGGAAGGGGCGGCATCCGAGAAACAGAGTCAACATTGCGGCAAGCCAACTGACAATGACAAAGCCGAAGCCGAAGTAGATGCGAACGAGGTAGCTTCGATCCAGCCCGGCCTGTGAAGACAATCAGGTATCTGCTGGTGAAATGAGCGAGCAGAGGGGGTGGGTGCATACCGTTAGTCGTATATACAGGAAGAGCAATGACAGCTTTAAGCTCCAAAGAAGAGCCGAGTACGTTGACCAGCCGGCGAGCTGGATCTTGGAGCCGACGACCCTGGACAGATTGGAATAAGCGATACGGTTTGAGACTCCAGGGCACTCTCGTATACCTCAATTTGTACTCGGAGCTACTCGGATCCAGGGCCAGTCGTTGGTCGTCCGTCATGCCGTTATTCGCGAGCCCTTTCGCCACGGCGCCAACCGCATATGCGAGACTCGTCTCTACAGCATAAAAGAACTGCCGTAGAGCGAGTTAAGTCAAGACTTGCTCCTGTGCCAACTCTGAGCGCCTAAAAAGGGGTGAACTGACCATTGCGAGCCAGACGAGGTAGTCGTCTCCTTGGAGGCCCTTGAAACCCACTTGCTTCACCCGAGTATATGTTCTTATCACAGTGACGCATAGTCCGATGGCGAATAGCGTCCAGTCCTCTATCACGAACTTCTGTAGAGCTGCTGCCGCCGCCGCTGCAGCCCCCGGGTCCATGGGCGGGGCGGATGACATCGCTGACGAGGGCAGAAACTGCTGGAACCGGGTACGAATGAAGCTAGGATTCAAGAACGACACCTTGGACGAGGATACGCCCGGTTAAACGATTTTGCCATTATATATGTGTGTGACCCAGACCTGAAATTAGGGGACGGCCGAAACAATTAGAAGGGGTTTCTTCCGAGCAGTAAATCCTTGATCACAGGAAAAGGCTCCCTGTCGAATCGGTAGCACTCTCGGTCGGGAACGGAGCATATAATCCTCATGCGAACCCCCACGTCGGAAAGATTCGTAGAACGATTCCTTGGCTGCAACTTTGAGGTCGTATAACGCTTTATACGTATTTAAGTAGAGGGCGAAGCGCTGCCTTACCAGTGCATGACTGCTTACTCGGTGCTCCCCCGGTGTGTATTGCGGGGTGTGACTGTTGGGTAGTAATATTTAAATGTGGCGTTTGGCAGCGTCGCGCCCGAGTTCTTGGATGTGTAAGCCGTACCTATCATCTGGCACGACATATGGGCTCCATAGTCACTCTACACAGAACTGCCCGCAGCGAGTCATATTCTTGTTCAGGCTACCACCGTCATACCGACGCTGCAGATAGGTAGCCCTCTGTACTTTCTAGCAGGCTGATACCTACGAGTGGTAGACCGGGTCCATCGGAATATCATATATGCGGATAGTGGAGGTATCACTCACCCTGTTGCATATCACAACGAGCGAGGTACGGTAAGTACGATAACAGGCAATCCAACGCGGTCCTCTATGACACCAAAGTCCTTAGAAGTAGCTCTGCTACGAGATTTGCCACCGCCCGGGCAGTTACTCACCATAATGGGGGTTGAAAAGATGGAGTGTAACCCAAGATTCCAGGGCCTTGGGCGAGTAGGACCGTTTTACGCCTGACTAAGGGCTCTAATATGTGCATATCCGATAAAAACAACGAATCAACGAGATTCTCAACCTGAACTAGCGCAGCCTGTTTCTAGCTCAGGTGGAGAAGGAAACGTGTGGATGGCATTGGCTGGCTCCTGTCGCTTCCGATGCGATGCAAGGCTCCAGCCACCCGCCATTCTCAGCTGAACAATTCAAGGCTGCAAATCAGGGTTAAGTGCCGAAAGCCGATCTGCTGCACAGGAAAATATGTTAAAAGAATTGCATTATCCAGCATTATGATGAGGCACTCGCATATATGAAGGAGCAATACACATCCAATAGATCCCTGTCGGGCGGCCCGGCCCGGCTCTTGGCTTGTAAGGAGTGCGCGGCGCCATGGACGGTCCCTTGGGTCCCCGCTTCTCAGACTAGATTACACTCTCGGCGAAGACTGCCTTGCTCCCAACCCCATATGAACGCACTTCTCGGCCGACCTGAAGCGAGCGCTGAATTGGTCGAAACTGCACATACCCCCATTTTGGGGTATTGCGTTTCGCCTCCTGCTCAGTATGCATTTTAGTGACGCCTAAGGCCCGAGGGGATTGCATTCAGTGTAGTTGTTCGTACGCTGTTCCCCTGTTCCTACCCCTTTCCTTATGGCTACACAGCTTCTAAGTTAACGCCCTGCTCACGTCTGCACCTGTTGTTCATTTGTTGTTAGGCATTCGGGCCCGCTCGTACGTACTATGTGCACCTTGAGACCACGGGCGACGATCTGCGATTGATGAATGCTCCCAGTTTTTCGGGGAATTTGAGAGACATTACGCGTGGAACGTTTGCTGGTACACATTCAGTCTTAGGACAAGGTTCCTGGTTCGCTAACCTTGGACCCCACCTAACGCATAGACCTAGCAATGCATAAGGATTTCCGCCAAAACCAGCGATATATAAAAACTAATAATAAAATAACGAAAAAAGAT
>QJOA01000760.1:0-29234 GCA_004155915.1 Monosporascus sp. CRB-9-2 | reverse complement strand
CGGTAAAGAATCCATCCATGGTGACCAGGCATGGTGGCAAGAAACCCGTTTCGACTTAGTTTTATGTGTGGCAAGCTGAAACCACAAGTGATACCGCTGCGTTACGAGGGCTCATAACCTCTTGGATTATGGCAAAAGATCGGGCGCTCGAACTGCGTTAGTAGTTCAAGCGTAATATAGTTATATATTCCTACAGATATATCGGGCGGCGTAGGTTTGACAGGCCATGGAAGGTTTTGATCAGGGTCGATGTAGTCCCATAGATTATATCCCTTAGCTTTGGCCTTGAATTCGTTCTTGAATTTGTCCCAATCTTGAGGATTATTGTAGATGACTACGGACGTTGTCGGTACGGTCGGCATTGTAGCTATTGAAGTATATAGATAATTGCTATTGATGTACAGCTTATATCGTCTTAGCAACAGTTGATCAATGGATAATGACACGAATTAAGCGAATGAGACTCTTAATTGTCAGATATAAGGGATATCAGTTGTGTGTTGTATTGCTTGACTAGTTGCAGGTGCTCTAGAGCGCATACCGTACTTTAATGTAGTCTAGTTACGTGATGTACATGGTCCGTTCAGAGGGAGCCTTTCCGTATATGGGGTGCTAGCGCACCCCCTGCTAGCTGACAACTCCGAACACTGCGGCTACCTTTTCTATCATATAATTTGTATATAAATTCATGTACTTTACGTATTGAATGCATCAAGTGGGTCCAGTGGAGTGTTTTTACGTGATACGATTTTATGAAATGGAAAGGGGTGGCAGGGCAATGTAAATGTTGGGGGTTGCTTTTAGCCGAATTTAAGCGAAGCTAAACTGTCGGACCTGGGTACAGTAGAAGGCGAATTGGGTGTCGCTAATTTTTAGTGAATTATTTTAACGGGGTCCAATTCTGCTGACATATGTGGCTGTGCACCCTCACCAGATATACTCCAAAGGTACCGCTGCCGTGTAATTTGGAGACTCTGACATCACGCACTGAAGCATATAACTTAAGAAGAAGTGTATTAAAGGTTGCCTGTCCTTTGTATCGTCCTAGATAAAAGGCGAGGGTAACGAGCCCTCTTTATATACACAGAAAAACAGGTGGTAGCCTAGAGCAATGGCTACTGGAGTGGCGAAAGCGACAGCCGTTAGTCCGTAGACTAACTCAGCCAAGGCGTTCTAGATTCGACATAATTGCATTAGCCAATTCTTGTCCATTCTTACATACTTTCCTCAACTCCACCAGAGTCAGCATTTTGTGTCAGCCACTATCATGGCGCCGAAACTGGATGCTGCACAGCCTATTTTGATCAAACGTTATTAAAAGAAAAGTTTGAGACCATGCTGATGAACCCCTAGTGATATACAAGGCGTTAATTGATGCATGAGATCTCTTAAGTAAACTCCTCTTCGATCTAGTGAACGACTTCTTGCTTGACCGGCCTGCTCTTTTGAGCCGACGCCCATTCAACAAACTTCACCTAGTTTCCTCTTCGATTGAGCAGATTTCTCTACTAGCACTCTAACGACCTCCTGTGTGATGTAAACCTTATCTCCCCTTCGATCGAGTAGTACGGTACTGCTTTAATTTCTTGATCGAATTGAAAGAAAGCTGACTACTGTAGGTACCTGCTAGAGAACAAGACAATTTTCTTTTGATACAGAACGAATTCCACGATAACTATGCGGCAACCAAAGTAGATTCTAACCACTCCTTTCAATAGACGCCACGCCTCAAACCAACCTGTACCTAGAGCACTACAGAGGTTCGAGCTCCCATCACATCATAACCGCAAGAAGATTGAACCCAGCCCAACCAACAAGGACGTTCCGTAAACCATTCATAGAACCAGTAGCGCCTGCAACACTGCTAGAAGAAGCAACATCCACACCAACCTGACCAACTCCATTACTGACGCTAGTAAACTTTTCGGTCTCACTAAGACTATCATCATCTGCGTCCAGTATATCATCATCTCCAAAAGTGCACTGTTGCCCAGTGTATGTTCTATCCGATTGGGCAAGATTGCAATTGCCAGAAGAAGTAGCCGTTCTCGCTATATTTGTGCTAATTCGAGGTTAAATTAGCTCGAAGTTCATTTTGGTTGAATTCATGATAATTGTAATAATTAGAGAGTGGCTTACCTCGGATCGTAACAAGCCACTTCACCATAATTTCGTGATAGGAGACACTGACTGCCGGAAGAACAGCATATAGATTCTGCGTCATTTCGAAAGGCGGCATTGTAGACTGGAGGATCTCTGTTGAAGCTGCTCAAACCGGTTCGGTGACATATTATTGCTTTCCCACCATTTGGCAGGTTGGGCTTGCAGACCTCGTTGATGTTATTCAGAGCATCAGCGAGGATACCAACGGTAAAAATCAGTGCGGTCGAGATTAGAAAGATTGATTGTTGCATTATTGATAATGATTTGGAATTTTAGTTCAGAAGATATGGAAAATCGAATATAAGTGTGTAGGAAGAATATCCGGTGAAAGAAAGAGTAACTGAAGGGGAGTTCGAGTTGTTTAAATGTTTCCTAGATGTTCTCCTTACACTCACCCGTGCCAAGCATTCATCTGGCGCCTCGATGCATAATTGTTCTCATACCCAACACCTGATTGGCAGGTTAAGATGAAAACTGAGCTCAACTGGTACAAAATGGAGAGTGCAATAGCTATTTTTAAGCGACATCGAAGAAATACGAACTTCTTTGCTGTCATGTTCGGCTGACCATTGAGAGTTTGTGGTTATCTTGACGCTGAACTCGCGTTGCCGCTGAGGCTGAACTCTGATTGCCGCTGGAGGCTGAACTTGCGTTGCCGCTGGAGGCTGAACTTGCGTTGCCGCTGAAGCTGAACTCTGATTGCCGCTGAGGCTGAATTTACCAAGGTGGCTCTGCTATTCAGTAGACGAATAATGGATATAGCGGCTGTAATGGCCAGGTTTGGTGGTTGCGGTGGTGATAGCAGGGATGATTGATTTGGAGAATTGGGTTGGTAGGCAGTGGCAATTGAAAGAGAATGTAAAGTTTCCCTCAGTGAGAACATTTTTGGAATTGGGAGAGTCTAAACAATGTGTAAGGATGCCAAGGATGAGGTCAATCTTGGGGAATTTTGAGCCGCTTTTGTGATCAAGCTTACCAAAATCCACGGACTTGCTGGTGACCTTCAACCTGATCGGATGACATCCTGATCACAAGTAAGGAGGACTATTCGTCCCTTGCTAAGCTGCTGTGGATTCCCTGCTTTTTCCTACTAAGAGTAATTGCTCTGAAGATATTTCCACTTTGCGATCAGCAGCAGCACTTAAAGGTACAACTGGGCGCGGGTGCACAAACACCTGGTGTCCGGAAATGGTCGCCGCTTAAAAAAATTAACTCAAAAAATCTAGCGACACGCAATTCGCCTTTTACTGTAGCTAAATACAACGTACAATACAGATATGGAGAAAGCTGCAAGGGATCGCAAAAGCAAGGTCGGCGGCGGCAAGTCGACTGAGATTACTTGCCAATGTGGACCCGTCAGTGCACGGGCCCAGCAACCTAAGCTACGAATCCGTCTGTGTTGGTGCTTATTGCAGTATTGCGTTTACGATTCCTACACTCTGGCAGGGATTATTGCGGTTGGCGGCATAAAAGTCTTGGGTATCTCGAAGGTTACTGTACCAAATACGAAAATGGTCTAACGGCTTTGAATGAAAATTTCAAGGACGAGGTGTAATATTCTCCACGCAATCATACGAATAGAATGCAAGGGAAAGCATCTAAGCTTGCTTCCCAAGGGTTTAGTTGGCCCTCGTATTTGGAGGGGGGATATCCACGTGATCACCATCCAGCACCGCATCATTGAAAGGTATATACATATATAGGTTCGAAGCCACCATAAACAAGGCTTAGTAGATACGTGCATGAGGAAAGACCTGACATTACGGTGCCTACCCCATGGAATTCTAACGAATGCGACTCCCCGTGTGGAATGCCACCACAATCTGGTGGTTGGCCTTGCTCGGCGGGTGTGGGGAGGCCAGGTTGGGCAGGGTCTTGTTCCAGGCAGCCACGTCTGATGTTTTAGATAAGAATACTTTATATCTAATCATTTTTAGGGTGGCTTTATTCCATCCCGACCTTCCCTATTCAGGCAGTCATCGGCGGGGGGGAATGGGGACACTTACCTGTACTAGGCCCACCACTTCCCCACCCCAAGATACCCTCTGATGTCGGGACTTGCCCAACAGCTATACCGGATTCGTAACTCGGTCGGATCGCGGTGGTCTCTGCGGTGCTGGACGCGTTCGGATAACTGTCAACATAAAATCAGCTCCAGGACCCCAAATGCAACGCGTTTAAAGTCATTTCCTAACAAATTTGGCTGTGTAGATACTTACCTAATATCCAGGCTTTAAAACCTGTTGATTTGGGACATCTCCGGCTGTCTAATGGCGCATTTGGAATCGTTTCGAAGCCGAATCAGAAGGTCAAGGTTATAACGATGAAGAAAGTCTGAAAAAATCTGAAAAAATTCACGTTAGTAACGGGTCCCATATCGTCAACTGTCCGGAACTCAACGAGACGTTCCCACTGTAATTGCTAGCAATCGGACTCCCATTTTACCTGGAGGGACACCCTCCGGAACCCCCGCGCGTAATAGTAACCTAACCAGACCGAGAGCAAGGTCTGGCTTTAGAGACAGTGTACTCACCCGTAATAACAAATCTGTATCGTATCTAAGAGATCGGAAGCCCTAAAATAAACAGGTTAGTCGAAAAATGCTATTTAAAGATGCAGGCGCAGGTGATAATACCTACTACAGCTTGACGATTTTGAAGTGGAAAAAGGAAGAAATTTTGGATATGGGAACTAAGTGCAAAAGTTCTTCAAATAACCAAACCTTTCCAACGCCAAAAAATCACTCATTTAACGCGTCGCGAATAGCTTCATGTCAAAACAATTATCTATTTACAGAACAAACGGGCAATCACGTGATCAAAGAGTGACTTTGAGGATGGACAGCTTCCTTAGCTAATTTGGGTGTAGTGATGTCGCCTAGCAATGTGTGTGCAGGGAGGGCCCCTGTTAAGTTTGTTGGGGAGGAATAGAGTCCCCCTCATTTTTGTGGCCATGTGTCAGATAACTGTTGATATTAGGGGTTCTAAGACAGAACGCCACGGAGATTACCTGTGGCTTAGATGGGAACTCCACTAGCCACATCTACCAGTATAAGCCCCGACCGACACGGTCCAAGGGCTCCATGATCAATACAACAACAACTGTTTTGACCCCAATACTGAATACACGCTTGTGTCTGACACCATGAAGGAGATCTACGCAGCGATACGTTTGCATATGTCGGATACAGTGGAGTGAGGTCGGTAGGAATCGGACCGTGGGTCGCGCTAATGGGTGGAGGACACAGGGATAACAGCTGATATGTATAAGGGATTAATTCCCTAAGACCCTAAAGAAGATAGTTAGCTGTTATCATCAACAACAACATCAATATACGAATGAAGCTGCAACGAGGATACTCATATTTCGTGGTCTCTGGCTGTTTGACAGCATAACCGCTGGCAATGATTCGACCTCGGGCTTTTTCCTTTGTCTGCCTTTGAGCCGCCGTAGAGATTAGTCTGAGGCCGGTCCGCGTCCGTCACCAGCCATTACGCGCCTCTTAACAGCCCTTATGCACGATATCAGATCCGCTTCCTCAGCCACCAGCGGTTGCCAAAACAATCAGGTGGTCTATTCACCCACAGGTCGAATCGGGCCATAAAAAGAAGCCCGTACTAGGCAGCCAACCCTGATGTTTACATGGAACTACTTTGAATGTGTAGGTTACTATGAGTCGGCGTCCAAGGCTCTCCCTCCCTCCCGGCAGACTGCCGTCATCATCTTCCGAGGGGACCAGTATGGCCCGACGAATAGTCTGTCCGCTGTACAATATCCACTGAGCGGCGGCGGAGACGCGGCAGTCCAGGGCGGCGTAGTGGGTGGATGGCGTGGACTCGAAGGCGTCGTGCATAGTCTACGTGCAATATGTTGCCAGCATCCCCCTATTGAGCGCATGCAGATGGGCGTAGAAGGCGCTTGTGTTGATCCACCGCTGCGCATGTTCGGGGTTTGGGGTTTCCTCTCGGCCTTCATCTGGAAAGGCGGCTGTTGGACACTGTTAGGCTTGGTTGTTCGTAATCACGAAGCTCGGAACAAGCCTTCAAGGTTGGAATATGACTTAAGGTTATACATCTCGCGCGTAGTCTTCCTGAAAAGATTTAACTCCTGTATCAAACGGATATTCTTGGATTTAGCCTATCGACTAGTTTTAGCCAGATATTTCAGGATAGCAGCTAATAATTACTTCTAGACAACCCATATAACAGTAAACGCAGTCCTCGGAGACCGTTGAAGGGCGAGAATGAGCAGCGCCACCTTCATCTGACAGGCATGGTAGTGGGAGATTTGTTCAGCGGCGGTAATGCAGAGTTCCCATAGCCCGGGCCGTATAACTGACCACCAACCAGCATTGAAAGAAGTACCAGGTTCTTTCAAATTCCGGCGCCCCTATAACCGCCCTTTCCCCACAAGAATCAACAAAGTCCGTCTGTCTTATCATCCACTGGGAAATAGGTAAAGGATGACGCGTGTAGGAGTGCACGGAGTGTTCGTAGTAGATTATAGACGGTACTCCCTTAAAGACGAGTCGCGGAAGAAGCAGCAAGCCCCGGCCGACAGTCGCAGCTCCACGTGGCATCGGCGATGAAATTGCCTTGCGACACACTGCTGGCAGTCTGTGTCTTCGGAGAGGACGTCTTGGAGTCTTAAGACAGGTTATGAGCTCTCTTTGAAGTGAGGGTGAGGCTACCGGGGAGGAAATAAGCATGAGATTTGTATTAGGCAGAATTGGAGCAGTCGCGGCGGCAGAAGTGTGAGGAGGGTGTGGAAACAACTAGGGGCAGGTATTTACACTGTATTCGGTTGACCCAAGAGATTAACGACGGGAAATCCTAGTAACAAGAAACGGTAGATCTTCGACTCGAAGGCTTTAAATATCATCCCCGCTATTGCTTGACCTTGAGGCTTCAATCATTTACTTAATTGACGATCCACTCTCCACCACTTGCCCACTCACAGAGCTCCCGCAAGATCTCCCCAGCCGCCTCAAAGTCCGCGAGAGTCAGGTAGATTTGCCCACAGGCCCGAGACCAGAACTGGCCCTCGTAGCTTCGTCAGAATACACATCTCATACTCCGGGGGCGTCTTTTCCTGCATCCACTTCGCAATCCGACGCCCATCCTCTCCCCGCGCCCCTCGAGCCCTCACTGGAGATCCCACGGCAGACGGACATTCGTGAAGCTGCAGCCCTGGGAGTCGTCCGCGGGCGGCTCCTGAGAACGTCCGTCCCCAGGATCTCGGCCGGGCGCCTTCCGCCCTCGGCCGCGATCCGCTCGCAGTAGCGGCGGGTCTGTTCTCCGCCGCCGCAGACGTCCTCTCTGAACTCGAGGGCCGCGGGAACGCAGAGGTACGGGGTGTTGTCGGTCGCTGATACCGTCTCGAACAGCCGCACGAAGTAGTCGTTCGACTCCATCTCTGTCCGCTCGAGGGGACTTCCGTAGCCCCATGACGTAGGAAATGTCGTGTGGATGGGGCGTTGGTTCCGCAACGGAACGTGCAGAATCGCGCAGACCCGGGGCACCACAAGCCACCTGGTTTATTGGGTCAAGGGGCGTATCCGGCCGGGAGGATGAGGTCCTTACTTATAGCAAGTCCTAGCGAAGAAGTCTGGTGAGACGCGTCCGAGAGGCGTGAGTCCAACGTGACCGATTCCATGCGCACCGTCAATGAAGCCGATGCGCCGAGCTCCGTGCAAGTCTCCACGAGCGCTTTCCACAGAAACTTCATGCCCGGGAAACATCAGAACCGTGTCGAACATGACTAACCTGGCATCTTTCCCTGGGCCTGGACCGCCGTCACAGCCCGGCAGAGTAAGTGAACGATTTCATCATCGCTGATAGGGCACGCGATGTTAATATTTCCCGTCTCGAGGGGAGCATCCTCCCCCACGGGCTCGACGGTCTTGAGACGCGCTCCGTGGATCGTGTCGAAATGCAGCAGCAACATCGCCCTCGTCGTGCATGAGATTCCTCAGCACCGTGTTCATGTCTGTCGTCGTGTTGGGAACGAACACCCGTCTCCTCGGTCTGGACTCCAGCAACGGTGCGATGGCCGCGCGAGCCTCCTTCAGGAGTTTGGTGTGGGTGTGGCGGAGGAAGGTGCCGGGCCGTGCTTCCGTCTGTAGCTGCAGAGATCGTTGATACTTGAGCACTGTTTTGGGATACGTTCCGAATGATCCGTCATTCAGGCGCAGATATCCTCTGTGAGGTTGAAGTGCCCTTTGCGCATTTGACTCCCGAACTGTGGAGAGGAATAAGACGCCTCTCCGTTCAAGTCACCGCCCCTCTTCTTCGCTTAGTCGTTGCCATGGTGAATGTCTCTGAACCCGGGACAAACGAGCCGCGCGTCTTTCTGCTGGTTGAATGTGTTATCTAGGATTAATAGACGGAGCAGTTTGAGCACAGGTGTCTTTGAGAAGCTGGGAGCTGGTCATGTGGATGCCTATGCCGCATCAATAGTGACTAGGCGTTTTGTTGCGATGGGATTAAAGAGGAAATGAAGTTTAAGTGAGGCAAGTACTTTGCGAAACCAACCTGCATATTAATTCTTTCATCTGGAATCTTGTTAGCTACGTTGCTACTTCTATCTAATAGGGGGCCCGCCCAAAGCCATCAATGGCGCCTAGAGCAAGAAGGACAGAGGCAGGGACAGGGAATCAGGGCGATGGATGTATACCTAGTATAGCGCATGGCACACTACGGCATCCAGGACAATCTCTGTCCTTGGCCTACTAAGCCGGAACCAGTAAAGAGCCTCAGGACGTGCGACTGTTTTCGTTCCCCCATGTAGACCGCCATGCGATTTCGTCCGCATCATAAGGCCGAAACAACCAGGCTTCCGGAAGCGATCCTCTCCGCGCTTTCTCTTACCCGAGTTAGGATGATGAACTATGCCCAATAGTCCGGAAAAAGAAGTCAAATCATCTAGCATTCATGAACAGCCCCAACGTCCCTAGCATATATCATGTCTTGGCGCTCAACGTAACCCGTGGTATATTAATGCTCGTGCTCGTTCCTACACCCAGTCCATCAAGCGCGGCTTCCTTCGTCTATCCGCCTACACCCGCGTTCCCTTCCCCTACCCCCTACGCGGCAGCCGTAGCAGCAATAGCGCTCGCGCCCGCCGGCGCCGTGTTCTCCTTCGCGGTGGTGCCCTTGTCGCGGTCCTCGACGAGGCGGCCGATGATCTTCTTATGCAATCCGCCCTTGTTCTTCTCGACCTGGCCCCTGACGACGCTGAGGATGGGCATGGGGGCCGAGATCGTAGCGTCCTGGACGAGCTCCAGCTCGCCCTCTTCCTCCTCGCCCTCGCCCTTCTCCCTCTTCCCCTCTTCCTTCCGCCGCACGCTCCAGATGGTATCGAACACGACGCCGCCCTTGCTGCGGATCCTGACAAAGATGCCGTGCTCGAAATCGGCGATCTCGATCTCGCTGCGCACGTTGGACGCGAAGAACGGATTCTCGACGACGTCGACGACCTCGTAGCACTTGACGGCGGGGGCCCCCAGGGGCTCGCCGATCTCGGCGGGGAGGCGGTAGTGCTGCTTGGCCTTGTCCGCGGTGCCCGCCGCCGCGTGCGGCGCCGCGATGCTGTGCGACGCGTAGTGCGGGTCGCAGCGCAGGAAGAAGTCATGGTCCTGCAGCAGCGCGACGGCGGCCTCGCGCGTCACGCCCCGCGGGATTGCCGACACATTGACCATCTTGTGCGTCGACGTCACGGCGCTCGTGATGCTCTTGAACCCTGCGCAGGAGGGCGCGCCCCGGCGCCACGCGATGCCGGGTCATCGCCCTCCCCTGCCCTTACCGTCGTCCGGCCTTCCCGGCCTGGCTTGTTCTCCTGGCCTGGCGTGAGCTCCGGCTATCCGTTGCCTGGATGCCGATTGCGGAGGAGTAGGGGAAGCTCAAAGAAGGCGGGAAGCGGAGGGGAGGAGATGGCGCGGCGTGGCGTGGTTGGGGCGCTCGATCGTTAGCTTGCTAGCTCATTTTACATTGTAGCTCATTGCTCCGATGGAATGCATGCCGGCGGGCGTCGCTCATTCAGTCAAAGCCTGGTCATGTGCTGCGATATATAATCTCGCTTCCGAATATGTAGACGTCCACTGGCATCAAACATATTCATCCCATGGCTGACATCGACGCCCTGCCGGGATTCCCGTCGTCGCATCTTACCGAACGGTATGCGATGAGGGAGCGAGAGACACAATCCTTATCCGCCTCTTCAATCCGTACGCTTATCAAATGCGGGGATAGGGAAAAGAGCGGCGGCGGGACTTTGATATCGACGACTAGGACGATACCCGGAGGCGCGAAAAGAAAAAAAGAAAAAAAACTTTAAGAAAGTATTGAACTTACAAGACATGGTGGGCCGCAATTCTCGAGTTCTGGTCAGACTAGGAAGGATGGACGGTGGAAGGAGAGAGGGTGTGAATAACGGATGTCCGTTTCGAAGTCTCGATCGAGGTGGGTCGGTGTGGTTTATGATCTACGGAGTACGCAACGTATGATCACCGGGAAGAAAAGAGAGAAGGAAGAAAAGAATTTCCAAAATCTATCTTAACTAAGCAAAGAGAGCATTGGAATTTGAGTCGATACGTATGGTCGCTCGACTGATAACGATAATGATTGCGGAAAGGAGAGATCTACAGCCTTACTTTAGAAGTTGGATTGGGAGGTGCATGTGCGGGAGGTAAGAACACAGCCCCAGACTCTTACGTACGCCACGAAACCTCAGTAGGTATATATATACCTAGGTACTGTACACTGCGTATGCGAAGCCCGACGCCGACTTTCTTACTTAGTGCGTACCGCGGCTAGTTCCTTCGGTCGCACGACATGCCTTTAAGCCTGTAAGGTTACTTCCCTAATGCAGGGGCTTTCTGTGTCCATTCGCGCTCGAGGCCGGAGAGTACTCCCACCCAACCACCCAAGGGGGGGATCAGGAGGCGCGAGATTCCAGTAACGCAGGGTCAGGTCAGGAACCCGCCAGGCCGGGTAAGCAAGCTTAGACTACCCGGCGGCGGGGCGGCGCTAAGTACGCGGCGAAAACGAATCAGAGCGGCGATCAGGCAGCGCTGATTCGATCGCAGGATTGGGAACGGGGGCCTTTTCTTGGGCAAAGGGCGACTATATCCGGGGAACCTTGCCAAACTTACAACTCGAGGATAGGGGATAAGGATTACACACTTTGGACAAGGAGCAAGAACATCCATTATATTCCAAAATCTCAAGAACCACGTGAGATAAGTCATATAATTCTCCATATATGATCCACTCTACCCGCCTACGCGGGCTCGGATCCAGATAGGAGGGCCATAACCACTTACTGCCAAAGTATAACACGGAGACACTTATAAAGGCTTGTTCTAGCCCATTATTTCCTACCTGAGTAGTACGCAAGGGTATCTCATATATGTATGTACTGTATGGTCTTGTGTCCGCGGTCAACCAAACAATCGCCCAGGCCTCCAAGTCGTTTTTCATCCCCTAATTGCTCATTCGTGCCGAGAATGACGGGGATGTCATAAGTACGGATGGAAGCGCATAGCAGAGACACCTTCAAACCCAACCAGAGTACTCAGTCATAGATTGGTTTCGACAAGCGCGCATCGTAGCCCGATCGTTATCCCTCATCCAGCAAGCTCTAATCAGTCATCTAAAACCACGACCTGCCCTTGTCCCGGCTGCTGCGGGTGTTGGCGGGCTTTGCTAGCAGCCGCCATCGCCGCCATCATCTTATGGTTCGGCGCATGGCTTTGGTTCTGACCCCTCTGCTGCTGCTGCTGGTGATGTTGAGGCTGTTGCGCTCTAGGTGCAGCTTGCCTCATCATCAATGGGGACTGCGTCACCAACGGTCTGATCGCTTCGTCCACGGCCTTCAAGAGCGCTTCGACACCGTTGTCTATCGCGACGGCCGCGCTGTGTATCAGGTTGTGCCAAACCTTGCCCTCCGCATTCCACACTCTGTCGAGAGCCTTCTTAAAGCCGTCATCCACATGCTTCGCTACACCGGGCTCCACGCGCTCAACGTGCCACATAGGCGCTCCTCGACGGAACCGGAGTTTTACCCCCAGCGTTAGCCGTCGTTCGGCACCCCTGTTCGGGCCTGGCAGTGTGTAGCGGATGTTGAACCAATTAAGATGCGCCGGAAATACCTCGACACGACCGACGCCTCTCATGATGATGTCCTTCCAGGCTTCTTCGATCGAGTCGAAAGCTCGTACCACGGGTAGAGTGCTCGAGAGGAAGAACGGTAGTTTGTGGAATCGAAGCTGGGAGTTGACCAGATGGTTGAAGAGATCAATAACCCGTAGGTGCGGATTGTCTCTTTCTAGCTCGAGTTTGACTTCGCCTTTGCGGAGAACGAGGGACGCCCTCCAGCGCTCAACGCCCTGCTGCATTGCCGCACCATCATTGGCCTTGGGTCGGTCGCTGTAGGTGAAGGTGACTCGGTTCAGTGTGATATCTTCACACCTAACGTCGCGGTCACTTCGACGGATGGCGTCAACGCAGTCAACCAGCCTTTCTATAGCCCGAAGTCGTTGAGCGAGGGTATCCAAGATTGTGTGGCCAACCTCGGCTCGCAGGCGAAGTGCGAATACGCCCAGCCGCTTGTTAAACGCTACGTCTCGTTCGACATTGCCTTTGAGAAGGCAGAACCTTTCCGGATCAGCCACCTTAAAGCGAGCATCAACTAGCGTACTCAGTCGGTGGCGTTCCTCGGTTCCCGCTCGGCCGCTCCGCGTCTCAGGCGATCCTGACTGGGAACTGGAAGACGAATTCTGGACGCCATTGAACATGATTTGCACGAAATCGATCGCCCAGGACGTGGCCTTCTTCTTCGATCCCGGTGACTGATCCTTTTGCAGGATGTCGGATAGCCTTACGAATACCGATGGGATCTTGATATTGGGCGGTAGGGAACAGCTGGGCGTGTCGCGTGCAGTATGCTGGATCTTCCTATCGTGAAGCGCCCTCAAGTCGGTGATGTGCGAAATCATAGCGGCGGTGAAGACGGTCAGGTTGGCAAAGAACTTATCTGAGAGATTGGGCGAGCCGGGGCTGAGCGGTAACTGGGTGAATGACGTGATTCGCGTCGGCTCCTGGCTACTGTAGCAAAGTAAGTGTTAGCACCCGCGTCAAAAGGAGTGAAATTTGACGTCTTACACCTCCATGAGCCACCATCTATCGCCGCTCAGGCTCAAGCTCAACATCAAATACCACTGTTCCGTCCAACCGCGCCGCCTAAACCACACGGTCTGGAATGCTTCGCGGGTGTTCAGTATCGGCTTTAAATCCTCCATCTTAACTGAGATCTTGCACCTAGTCCACCCCAGGCTTCCCCCGCGCCGATTCATCGCCTCCACAAAGTAATGACACCTGACCAGTTCTAAACATCTCATTCCTTCCTCTGCGGGATCTTTCGCTTGTGAGTTCAGTTGCCTCTCGCCATTCCATGTCACGTTCGTCTGGGGCGTCATCGCGAAGAAGCCGGTAGTCGGCGCGATCCTGACTGTAACGTAATCATCATAGCCCAACTGCATCTTCAAGGCCGACTCCTCGGGGTCGCCCTCCGATACCGTCAAGCCGAGAGAGGCTTCGCGGTTTACGAACCGACCCTTGACCTTCAGCCTCGAGTAGATGGTGGTAAGTATGTATTCGATATGCTTTCCGATAACCTTCTTGAGTAGTCGCTCCGTGGAGACGGTCGCATCATCGAGGGAGATCGCCACGTCTTTCATCTCCTTGTTATCTTTAAACCAGCGCAGAGTGAGATGGCTCGTGGAGCTCGGATCAACGGCGACGCCGGGCTTCTTGCCGCTATGCACGCCCAGGATAATCCAACTCTTGGGTGCCTCGGGCGGGTAGCGGTCGACCCAGTACTGAATGGCCATGGCGCGGTTGAGTCGTTCGACCTTCAGCGTGTCCACCCATTGTCCCCTACTCAACTCGAACGCTTGCCGGACGTACTCGGTAATCTTGTGGGTCAAGACGAACTCGTGTAGAAAGTTGTAGCAGCCCCGGAGTCCTTCCTTTTCCAACACCTCGTTCACCTTCTGGTCGAGGAACATCCTCATCATGTCCGACAGCTCAGCCGGCGCGGGTTCGAACAGGAAGCGGAAATCCACAAACCAGAATTGCTTCTCGAAGTCTTCATCGGCTATGGTAAGGTCGACTTCGAACTCGCCGGGCACTCTGAAGGTAACGCGGCCGGATTCGATACTGTAATCCTGGAAGTGATGGGGTATCTTGTCGTGCTCTTCGAGATTCATGCGCAAAGACAGCTGCGTGTTGAGGTTCTCAATCCATTGCAGCTGTTCTTTAGGCAAAAGCGGAGGCGCTTCTATATAGCCCAAGTCGGGCATCCAAGGCGCATCACCGGTAGATAGAATCTGGAGGGCAGTTTTTATATCGGGATTCGGCAGGCGGGCGAACGTAAGGTCTCTTTTGAGGTTGATCATGTAATCGAGGCCGTCGTCGTATAACTTCCTCTGCTGGTTGATATGGGCCATCAGGTCCACCAACTTGCTCACGGGCTCGACCTTCCTGCTCCACGCAGCGATGACCAAGACCTTAACCCATCGCGCGTGCGTCTCCTGAATGAAATTCAACAGCTGCGTCTTCTTGGTGAGGTTCTCGGGAGAAACGTCGTCGGGCAGACCCCCAGCAGCGTGCGCCGAGTTGCCATTGACGGCGGGAGCCGCACCGGGCACATGGATCCTAGCCAAAGCCGTAATGCGTTCCTGCAGAGCATTGTGGGTTCTTTGCGCAAGTCGCGAGATGAGGACGCTGAGAGGTATATATCCTTGCGTGATATGTTGGATCTCGTCGGGTAAGTCGTTCATGCGAGACGCGCCAGGGTTGGAATTGGCTTGTTGCAGTTGGTTCGTCGCGGTATCGCCATTTATCACGGGTTTGCCATCTCCTCCCGCAGATCCATTTGCTAGCCGGCCATGGTCCCGATCTCCGTTTCGGTCATGATTCGTGTGCAGCCCATTGTGTAGGCCGTTTTCCATGATGACGACCCCGGGCATCAATCATATATGCCTCGATCCCCCTTCCGCCGGTGCGGCGCCTGTGTCACGAGGGAATCGCCAGCGAGGTACCCGGTTAATGGCGACGATAGATATAGTGATGGTCGCGGTAGAACGAGCCGGGGTGCATGTGATTGCGAGGAATGCGCACGACCGAGGGAAAAGGGAGGAGCGCTTGGGTCTTCGTTCTCGTTCCGTTTGATGCGACTTGGGACTCGTGGCGACAAATAGGTAGATGTCTAGCTGGGTACGTGGATGGCTGGGCTGGCTGGCTGGCTGGCTGGCTGGCACAAGGTGAGATACTACTGCTCGATTCAAAGCGTAATCGAAGCAGAAATCCTTGTTTTCCGCTGTCTAGTAAGATAATCCCGTTCCATGCGATGGAAATGGAGAAGGGGAACTGTGATAGCGACGAGAGGATTTACGTCAGCAGCGCAGAGTCATGTGCTGAAAAAGTAATTGGGGAGGGTCTGTGATGATCGGAAGATGGGTTGGGCGTATGAAAGAGCAGGAAAAGGCGTGTATGGAGAATGAGTGACAATTGAACGTGGGTACAGTACGCAAATGGAGGATGCCAGTAAATACTCGAGGTACCTGCTTAGTACCCATAGGAAGTAAGCATGGAAAGGCAAGCCTGGGCAATTAGACTTTATTACTCTGGTAAGCATGTATATTGGTTGTAGATGGTAGAACTTTGGGGGCAGGTACCTCCTAGAAGAGGTTGATGGAATGACGGCGACGAGCGGCGGTAGATTTCCAAGGCTAAAAAGGGCTCCTCTGGTTGCTGTCCTACTATGGTAGTACAAGTACCAAAACTTGAACTGCTACTGCCAGCAAACTTCGTACCCACCCGCCCCAGTTTCGAGGCGGACTACACAGCCCCAGATGCTAGAGAACCGACGACTGCCTTTCAGCTTCCTTCTCTTTTATCACCCGCCGTTTTGCCTGAAAGCGGCGGGTTCTGTGGCTGATATCGTGGCTGGAATGGCTGGTGACTTACTTAGTTGTGGCTATCTAGTGATTGGTTCCGCTTCAGCTACATATTGCTATCCGCCCCCACTTCGCCTCTTTCTACATACCGTGCTGTCGCATCGTGGCCGGTACACTGTACGAAAGTGGCTTTCGGGTGCTGGAAGGCACGGTCACGGGCCATACAGACGCCTAGATGTGGCCTACAGTGTAAGTCTAACCTTATTGTAAAAGCTTATAATGCAGCAACGGGTACAGAAGGGGCGTAAGAAACCCCGTGGTTAAGGAAGGCTAGAAACTAAAACATATCCATTTCCATGATACCAGTATCATAATAGTGAGGTCCCCAGATTCCAGAAGCTGACCACAAGTTAGTACTTTGAAGAGTACCGTATATCTTTGACCACTATGCCCGGTGTCTAGTAGAAAGCTAGAGCTTAGCTCGTGGCTACCTATGGTCTCTGAGGTCTCTGAGTGAATGGGCTTCGTGCAGAAGCGTGGAGCTTTAAGGGGTACTGCAAATGCGACCCCTGGCTAAAATACTGAACCTGGAGGCGAGAATAGGGGTCGAGAGCAGTCGGGTAATTAATGCCTACATCTAAAAATTATATCTCTGGGCGGGCATAGGAATATACCGCAACAACGTGGAAGGCTAGAAAAAGCAGCCTCGCAGGTACGTAGCAATAGATTAGACCAGTAACGCCTCCCCCCCACCCCCCAATATGGAGGAGGAAAAGAGCCTTATATACACTTAACGACCCCTGTATAGCCCTTTCTAGAAGGTTGCACCTTGGCGCCTGACAGGCTGGCCCCTGGCAGCAGTTAGGATAGACGGAAATTCGCCACATCTACAGACCCTATACGGTGCAAACCTCAAGAATACTCTTCATCCCAGTACGTATACAGCGAGCCAATGACCCCAAACAGGAATGCCGCGAGGACCGCAGATATCCCCCATCCTTGTTCCCGAGTCTTGTACACGGCAGCGTACACCACGCCGACCGCGATTGCTTTAGTGAACAAACTCAGAAGCACGCAGAAAACTGCCGTCTTTCGTGCGCCTTCGACGATATAAAGCTCCCACCCTGAAGCGAAGGTCCCAGCCTCGGGGGTGTCGTGTATGCTTCCATAATTATTTCTTCGGGAAGCGCTTGAACCAAGTGGACCGGGAATGACGTTGCGGGTTGGGGCAAGCACCGTCCCGCCGCGCGTGATCGAGATAGTGGTAGAAGTTGTTGAACCTCATCGGGGGCAGAGGGCTCATCGGACATTCGTGATACTTGTAACGCTTGCTTCTGACCTCTTCGACCGGTGGTACGACGTGGGGTTTTTCGTAGACGTCGACTGGATCTGGCTGTCCAGAAGGAAGCCCGAACTGCGGCTGCAATTAGCAAATATGGTCCTCAGGAAGGAAAAAGGCAAACAAGATTATAGGCCTGTACCTTCACTTAATAAACATCAATCGGCTTCGTAAAGATCATTCTCAGCCTACTTTGCCAGTCCGACCGAAACCTAAGCAGATGATACTCCCGCTAATTATATATTGTCAAAAAGCATCGCATCATTAACATGGTCCTCTCCTTTGATTTCGCATAGATACATCGGAGGCCTGCAAGCACTAATACATAGCTTTATTTATGCAGTTTTGTTTCGACCACTTATTAAGTTCCTCTAAACTGTAGCTACTATTTTGCGAATCGTTGCCGATAGCGGACTTCTCATAGGCATTGCCGCCCGAGCCTTCGCATTAGGGCCTGATGCCTAGTATCTTCCAGGGTTGTGCACGGGCTGGGGCCTCGTTAATTACCATCTTCGAAGACGACTGCAGCGCGGCCGGCTTGGCCTGGGAAGCACCGGGCTCCCACATCGACTGAAGTTCAGAGACGAGCCTCTGGACCTCCTCAGAGTTCGAATCTTCGAAATCACTGTACTGAATACTCCGACAAGACTGGATGCGATTCCGAATACCGTCAGATACGCTAATGAATGGGTTTCAGGTGTGATGCGACTAAGAAAACTAGAGAGAGGAGGAGGAGAGGAAGAGATGCTGGACTTACGCATCTCCACTAAATGCGACGATCGCCAGGCCGGAGCCTAGGTCGCATTAGTTGCTGAAGTTGTAAAATACACTATCTCCCACGAGCTTGAAACGGGGACAGCCACGGCGTTGATGTCGGTTCCCTTTTTAATGAGTATCCTTACGATGTCTTTGTGTCCGCGGCGTGAAGCGGCATGGATGGCATTACCGTAAAAACCGCCTTGAGCGTTGATGTCGGCTCCCTTCTCAACGAGTATCCTTACGATCTCTATATATCCTTGGTATGAAGCGGCATAAAGCGCATTGCCGTACTCGCCGCCTTGAGCGTTAACGTCGGCTCCTTTTTCAACAAGCATTCTTACGATCCTCGTATATCCCCCAGCCGAAGCGGCCTGAAGCGCATCGCCGTAAAAACCACCTTGAGCGTTGATGTCAGCTCCTTTCTTAAGGAGTATCCCTACGATCTCTGTATATCCTCGGTATGAAGCGGCATAAAGCGCATTGCCGTATTGGCCGCCTTGAGCGTTAATATCGGCTCCTTTGTCGACGAGTATCCTTACGATCTCTGTATGCCCTTTACCCAAAGCGGCCTGAAACGCAGTGCCGTAAAACCCGCCTTGAGCGTTGACGTTGGCTTCTTTTCCAACGAGTATCCTTACGATCTCTGTGTATCCTTCAGCCGAAGCGGAATAAAGCGCATTGCCGTACTCGCCGCCTTGAGCGTTAACGTCGGCTCCTTTCTCAACAAGTAATCTTACGATCGTTGTATATCCTTTAGCCGAAGCGGCCTGGAGCGCATTGCCGTAGTCGCCGCCTTGAATGTTGACATCGGCTCCCTTTTCAGCAAGTATCTTCACGATATCTGTATATCCTTTACTCAAAGCGGCCTGGAGCGCATTGCCGTACTTGCCGCCTTGAGCGTTAACGTCGGCTCCTTTCTCAACAAGTATCATTACGATCTCTGTATATCCTTTACTCAAAGCGGCCTGGAGCGCATTGCCGTATTCGCCGCCTTGAGCGTTAACATTGACTCCCTTTTGAACGAGTATTTTTACGATATCTGTATATCCTGCAGCCGAAGCGGCGTAGAGCGCATTGCCGTATTTGCCGCCTTGGATATTGACATCAGCTCGCTCTTCAACGAGTATTCTTACGATGTCTGTATATCCTCGGTATAAAGCGGCGTAAAGCGCATTGCCGTGCTTGCCACCTTGAACGTTAACATTAGCTCCTTTTTTAACAAATATCCTTACTATCTCTGTATATCCTGCAGCCGAAGCGGCGTAGAGTGCATTGCCGTATTCGCCGCTTTGAACGTTGACATCGGCTCCCTTTTCCACGAGTACTCTTACGATGTCTGTATATCCTCGGTATAAAGCGGCGTAAAGCGCATTGCCGTATTCGCCGCCTTGAGCGTTAACATTGACTTCTTTTTGAACGAGTATTTTTACGATGTCTGTATATCCTCGGTGTGAAGCAGCCTGGAGCGCATTGCCGTAAAAACCGCCTTGAGCGTTGATATCGGCTCCTTTTTCAACGAGTATTTTTACGATGTCTGCATATCCCGCAGCCGAAGCGGCCTGGAGCGCGTTGCCGTATCCGCCGCCTTGGGCGTTGACGTTGGGCTCCAGCTCAAGCAGAGCCCTGACCAGACTTTGAGACCCACGAAGTGATAACACGTACAGGAGTCCTGCGTCTTTATCTCGTTCCGAGTATGAATGCTCGCCAGAAGTGTTGAGAAATGTTTTCCACCACCCAAACCGGTCGTTTCGCATTCGCAACCACTGTACAATAGTCTCTTGCATTGCACCTCCTGACAGCGCCTTCTCTGCATGATCGAATATGTGGTTCGCCGCATACTCCAAGAAGGGATAATTATCATTCAATTCCCTTATGTGCTCCTCGCTCGTTAATGTGGGGTCCACCCGCTCGATATATGACCTGCAGAAGACCCATAACCGGCCGTGGGTGGCGCTGATAGGGTCTGGCCCCAACGCCTGGTCCAGCGTCTGCAGCCTTTTGTTTCGGAGAAGGAGGTCGTTGACCGACTGATGAATAAATTGCACCGAAGCCGCGTTCCCCTTTCGAACCTCGATCAGGCCCTTGGATGAGCTGGTGATGCGTTTCTGGACATTCTCGCTGGTGAAGATTAATCGGTTCAATACCTTTAGATTTTCCGGACCCGCCTCTGCCACCGTGGCGACGAGCTCTTCAGGCTTCAGCGGCCGCCGGCAAAATAATACCCACTGAATCATGAGTACCGTCTCGGCTTTATTTGGTCCGTCTTTGCTCAACAGAGTGTTGAACACCTTCTCGAGATTGTCCGGCACCTTCTCCAGTGTCCTCTGCATGGTTTCAACACGGCCCTTATCGTAGGCTTGGTTGAGCATGGCAACAACGAGTACAACCCACATGAAAAGACCAGACGCCTTTTGACGAATCTCAGTCCCGATCTTACGGCGAATCTCAGGGTCGATCATGTTATCCCGTATTAATGTCTCCCTGATATATGTGTTTATGCCTTCGCCGTGGTCTTTGCTCGTCTCCACGGTCAGCTCAAGTGTCCGCTCCATGCGGATATTCGGATAATGGCGGCTGGAGAGGCAAATACTGAGAGTAGCACGAGCGTTAACGGCATTAATGCTCAGCCTTTCGAGAAAATCGACGACAGCTCGCACGTCTTCCTGGTTACACTCGTCCAGGGCATCAATAAGAAGCAGAAGAGGTTTCAACTGCCACTTCTGAATCTCCGAGAGCATGAACTCCTTCAGTTGTAACTGCTGCCACTCCCAACCCCATACCTTATGCTTTTCCTCCTTGTCGCGGAAAAGGGGGACGAAATGCTCGTACCACACATCGTCTTGGCTGAGGAGCTGGTATAAAATTGACCGCAACATGCCTAACAGAGACTTCTCGAGGCCGTCGCCTCGAGCGTTGAAAAAATACGCCACGATCAGGCGGTCGCCAAACACCTTCTGGCAATGGCGCAGAGTATGCTTCATCAACGTCGACTTTCCCGCTCCCGGCTTACCCTTGATCCAGAGCACTCCTTTGTGGGTAGGTAGGTCGGTGCGTTCCCGCCACTCCCGGAACTCGGTGGTATGGAACAGCCATTCGCATGTGTGCGGATAGGCATGGGCTATATCGTCCCGCCGAACGTCGATGTTGGGAAAGCAGAGAGAGTGGAGGCAGTCTGTGACTGTCAGTCGTTTGCTTTCCAATAGAATCTCTTGTCAAGGACATCTCTAGATGGAAGTCTGGAGAGAAACCCGTACTGACCAGCCTTTTCCTTCTGGAGGCTTGTAGCCTTATCGGCTTGCCGGTTTATGGAGGGATCGACTGTTGATTAGTAATGGGCGGCCAGATGTATATTTCGCGGATATCATAGCCCTTACCCCTAAAGAAGTTAAATTTAATAAATTGCGCGCCTGGGCCGTTGCTGTTGTTTTGAGTCCCGTTGCCAGTATTAACATTCTGAGGGCCGGATCCTGAGTTGCTGATGGAGGCGTTCAAAGGCATGGCTGTCGGTGCGTTCACTAGCCTTGAGCAAGGTCAACGCTCGGGTGGCCGGGTTGACGCAGAATGATTTGGCGGTCTTGACAATGAAGCAAGGTCGGATGCTACAGTATCAACAGAGCGACTATCACCAGTGCAAAGCTTTGGGCCAGGCAAGCTGGCCCTCAGTTGGGCTCCAGCTCTGGAAAAGGATGGAAACCCCGCATGAAATAATGGCGTTCTCTATTAGGCTTTATTGGGCTGCGGAATGGAGGGTGCTTCGCTCGTCTTCGTTGACAGCGACGAAAGCCGCCAACTGCGGCCGAATTGAATGGTATTTTTATTGGATACCGATTGGTTCGCATAACGCTTGGCAGAAACCTGTATTTCTTTAAATAGATACCTGGACTTCCCGTAAAGCTTTTGGCCTCTTTTCACGACCCCGGCTCTTTTGATCAATTGAGAGTGGGTGAGGCGGTGCGGAGAAGGTTTGATTAGCATTGGGTCGCTACGGCCAGGCCCCGACTTAGCCGGGCGAAGGTATGAACCAAGATAAGGGTTATAAATAGGTAAAATGTACCTCGCTGACCATCAGTGAGCAAGATTGTTGGGCTTCGGCACTCATCTGAGCCCCTAGACCGGGCCCCGTCAGTTCCCAACGTGGTATATGGAACCGTTTATTACGAAAAGGAAGACGTCGTCTTGGTACTTATGTGGGAAATCAAAGGATTTAGTTGAATTCGGCTACATAACCCGCATTACAGTTATAGAGTGGTTCCGGATTCGTCAGAGGGAAAAGCAACACTTAATAAAAACTTCTTTAACAAATTCGTCCCTTAAATTCCTCGAATTATACGGATTAGGAAGGTGCATAACTATATATAGGGACTAAGCAACCTGCTGCTTAGTTCATGGATTTAAGATCATCAAGCGTGATTACCCCTATTCAAATATACACTTATATTCCTGCTGCACTACAACAAGAGTCTACCCTGCAAAGTTTCTCATACCAAAACGTCCCGGATAGCCTCATCATTATTTCTGGAAGACTCACATCTTGATGTTCAGCAATTATTACTCCGCTTTGATGGCCGCCATTTATCTGAGCGGTGACCTGCACATTCACCGCTTGGTATAAGCTCCTAACACCCGGATCCCAGGGCAGGGATGAATAAATGTTAGATTCGTGGTTACAATAGCACTGTGTCTCCGAGACACGCCGTTCCCCTCGCGACTAAGTCTTCAGCTCCATGCGGCTCTCTTGCTTGCCGGCTCGTTTCCCGACTAGTAAGGCTCGTGGTCAACGCACTCAGCTTTCCCCACCCATTCCGCAAGAACATCCAGCATGGCAGCATGGGCGGACACCCCTCTCCAGCCCAACTCCTGAGAGTCGGATACTCCACTTCGGGCAACATGCAGGATCATGTCGAGAATTATTCGTACTATTGCAACGAATGAGAATACTCAGGAAAAAGGCGCCATGGTGACCACTAACAATATATGCCAGATCCGCCAATCTTTAAAGCTACTACTTATAAGAAGGGTTTGTCGCGGGGCACCGATAAGCGAGTCCCAGTTTGGGGTTCCGAGAACAAGGGATTGATTGCTTGAAGAACTAACTAATTATGTGCGATACTATTTACAGTTTAAATAACTCTTAATTAAACGGGAACTAGAGCTCAGGGTATTAACGAATTGTTGGGGCAATGGTTGCCATGGCCGATGTGGTGGGTACTAAGATGATGTCGGTGTTCAGCGTTCTGCGGCGGAAGCCTGGGCCGGAACGTTATTCGGCTCGCGACCTGTTGCGGTATTGAAGCCATGAAATGTGCTACCAATGAATTGCTGGCCCAAACCACTGTTGTTATGTTGAGACCCGTTGCCGGTATTAACATTCTGAAGGCCCGACCCAAAGTTGTTGATACCAGAAGCCGGGCTCTCATCCTGCAGCGCTGGTGGGATTGCCGACACTTCTCTCATAGCCTCAACCAGTCTCCCAAGTTGTGATTCAGCCGCTACTCTTATCTCGTCATCCACCGTTAGTAAAAGCCTTACGTCCTCCATTATGTCTTTTATGAGGGTCTCCACGCGGTTACCCTTGCCTATCTCACGTAGGGCTTCGCGATAGCGCTCCACCCTTTGAGCAGCTGTCCATGGCACAACTTTTACAAATAGCCTTTGCAAGCAAGTAGCCTTATCGTTGCAATCCGCCACCCTGGGTTTCATTTCTCGGCAAATGTTGTCATCTTTCCCCTGCTCTATCTGTTTCTGGGCAGTTTCGAGGGCCTCGCAGACAACCTCTAAATGTTTGGCCACGCCTTGGAAGGCGGGTGGAAGGGTTTTGGTATCATTGGCGTTGTCGTGGACCTTCTTAGCAAACCTGAGAGACGAGATCGTCGGCTCGATCAAAGAGAGAGCAAGAAGAGCTTCAGGCCCTGACATATTGAAATGTGCGAAAACAGAAAGCGCGTAGGGTCGGCGGGGAGGGCGCCGTGTCCAGCAGCCTGCTTAATCAGTATTCGCGTTCTATTAGGTGAAGCTTGCTCTGTCAGCAGTGATGCCAGACTTACTAAGTATAACAAAATCGGCTTAAATGCTCAGGATAGCTAGGAGATAGATATCAAGGCCATGGAAAGTCGCTCGTCTGTTAAAGTTGCAGGGCAGTCTTAGAGAACCGCACGCTCCGCCTCAAGGATACTAGGATTGCCGAAATCAGTTTCAGGGGGACGAGTGGTAGAAAGGCAGGAAGCCTTGTATTGGGGTCCAGAAATCTCGACAAATCACGGATAAAGAATCGCGCGTGCACTTTTACTCTAGAGCATCTGCAACATGCAGCCACTAAAAGAACCCGCCAATCCTCGCCGTACACGAGTTTTTCAACTTCTTAAATTGGTGTCCTATGGTCGGTCCCCCGCAGGCCAACTAAAGAAAAGGCTGTTCAATATTTTTTCGATTCCACTTCTTGCTTGGGCAGGCCCTCGCACTCTTTGATTTTCCTGCACCATATTTGGCACTTTCATTCTCTGCTAACGAGCACAAAGCCTACCTGACAGAGGCCTACCATTGTTACTTCATGGGTTAAGAGGCGGTACCTTCCAGCAACTGTCAAGCTGCATTATACACAGATTCCTATTGCTAAAGGCCCTGCTAAGCGTACGTGGCCGACCCTAAGCAGTAATCAACCGGTTTTATATTAGCCTCTTCGTGACCCAAGCCCTAAGAAACATAGCACGGGCTTTGTAGTCTTCGCTTGCTCTGCAGGTACGATTCCGCCAAGTAGAGAACCGGTCTAACTAAGACTATTGTAGGATTAACGGTGCCATCGACCGCAACCCCGAACCCACCGGACATGGCTGGGGCTGAAGTCATAAGCATTATCTCTGGCATAATCGGGATTCTCGATGCAACTGTGCGGGTCTACGGTGCCATCACTGACGCCTCAGGCCTCCCAGAAGCCTTTCGCGATGTGGCTCAACGGCTCCCTCTTGTCAAAGAAACCCTCCGAACTGCTTCGGAACACCTGAATGCCAACAGACCAGACGAGCGGTTCTACGAGACAATAAAGCCTATAGTAGATGGCTGCAAGGATAAGGCTACACGCCTGGAGAAGATATTTCGAAAGGTTATCCCACAGGTCGATGCTGCGAGAATGGAGCGATATTTTTTCGCCGTTCGCACCTTGGGTAAGGGAAGCCGGGTAGAGATGCTCATGAAGGGTATCCTGGAGGATGTGCAACTTTTGGCTGGAAATCATGTAATGAAATTGCCTACAGAATCAAAGCTTGGGAAATGGGTGGAGGTAACAAAAGAAGTGTCGGCCATTTCACCATTGCTGCCGGCTGGCACGTTGGATCCAGGTATTCACAACTTCGGATCCGGCCCTCAGAATGTTAATTCTGGCAATGGGACTCAAAACAACAACAATGGCCCAGGTCAGCAATTCATCGGCGGCACGTTTTCGGGGGCGTTAAGTTTTTCCCAAGTAGTTTAGTGGGAATCAATTTATCTGTTGACTTTTTCCTAATCAGTACATCGCCTGACTGACCTCTATTCCGTACAACGGTTGCGTACTATGGTGGCTAACTTCTCCATTAATGATTTGGCCGATAAATTCCTTATACGCCTCGAAGTCTACCTCGCAAGCCAAACTTCCGTTCGACTTGGTTCTGGTAGTAGCAGACACTTTTTATCTGATAGAGGAAAAGAGCTTCGTAAAGCGCGCGATAACCATCTTTTCCAACTTCTCGTGGTCTGATCCGAAATATTCGTTCCCAACTGCGATGCTGTCCTTATTCAGGAGATATTTGGTTAGGGCATAATACCAGTCCTGTCTCGGAATGACATGAGCAATGCTCGTAAGATCCGATTTCGCTGCCCTCGCGAGATTCGAGAGGACCTAGAAGAATATCAGTAATGCGGAGGCCTGGTAGCGAACTGCGAGGGATGATGTCTTACTTGCAATCCAGCACAAACACCAGCCCATGGAAGCGTAGCCTGCGGTATTGTCGGCTCTAAAGTGGAAAATTGTGAGGCGCCGCACAATGGCGGGACACTACATATCACTGCAGACCTCATAGGTATGTTTCCGATTCCGAGTCGATCATTCTCTTGGCATATTGACGTGATTCAGCGGGTACTCACCCTAGCAGCAAAAGCGACCCTGCCGGTCTGGAGAACCACCCCTGTAGAGATTCACCCCTGTAGAGATTCACCCCTGTAGAGATTCACCCCTGTAGAGATTCACCCTACCCCTTACATATATCCCGACAACCCCAAGGAGCTGCCTTACTGGATCCCAGGTAATTAGGTGCAAGACTCGTATTCTCAGTTTATTCCGCCAACTAAAGTCTAGTTATAGGCCATGGCTAGAGCGAGGTGGGCAGGAAAACTACACTAATTGAAGACCCGAAGACCTCAACTGACATTAATTGCAAGCAACTATTTTGGTACCAAAGAGCCGTTTTCTCTCATAGATTTTGGAATTCCCTGTATATTTTTACTGAGTCTCATAACACAACGGAGGTGCTTAAGAACGACGATATGCTCTCTTTCGAGAAGTTCAAGTGCCGCAAGACAAGGTCCCATGCCCAGTCAACCCTCAGAACGTCCACCGGACGGCGGACTAGCTCGAACGGCGGCGCCTCCCGATCATAACCAGTCCGAACAATAGCTCCAGGCCGAAAGCGCTCTGGTCAGCGTAGTGTGTATAGCCCGCCATGCTCTCAAGACTCCGGCGATAAAGAAGGGACTTTCCAGGTCCCTATGGCGAAGTTCGAAGAATGCCCGCTTGAGAATGTGGTTCTTAAGCGTGTAACGGTGAACAGCCTGGCGACTTTCCAGTCACAGTTCACTTGGGATACCTGTGCGGATTATAAACGCGAAAACCCTGCCACTAGAAGCCCACGATACGAATCACCAGTCAAGAGGGGTCCCTCCGCGAAGCGAAGCACAGCAACGAGAGTTGCCTTTACGCCTAAAAAAGATGACCTTCTCTTCAAGTTAAAGAAGCAGGGGCTGCCGTGGCAGGAGATCCACACATAGGCTACGGAAGCCTTCCCGCAGCGAGAACGGAGCACGGGAACCCTGCAGGTGCGATACTTTACGAAGCTAAAGGGGAGACGATAAACGAGTAACCTTGGATTGTGTGCATTGGTTGTTGTATTAATCATGGAGTCCTTTGACCGCGTCGGTCAGGGCTTATACTAGCGGATGTGGCTGGTGTAGTCCCCACCCTGAGCCACAGGTAATCTCCGTGGCGTCCTGTCTATCTTAGGACCCCTGATATCTAACAACAATGCCACTAAAAGCAAACATACCACCGTTAACCGGAATGTTTCGCTACACATAAAAATAAAGAATGAATCATCTACACGTCCACCTTTTAATAATTCCTTTATCGAACCAAGATAAGAAATTAGTAAGGTCCGTACATAATGCCATATATGCACTCAACTCTTTTATATTAAATGAATATACATGCCTAGATTGTAATAAATCCGCTATAAACCTGCTTCTCGCTAATAAGGGACAAAGTATAGCTAATCTCCTTTATCGCCATCTGCTTAGATATTACCATAGCTTCTTCGTCGGAGTAAAAGACGTTAATGGGCCCGTCAGCCGCCTCCTTGATTCTGATAACTCGCTGTCCATAAACCTCGTCCCAGCAGCTCACGGCACGTCGGTATGGCAGAGATGAGGGAAAGGCAAGTGGCACTACCGTCAGCGCGTCGAACATGTGCATCTTGGCCAGCGTCTTAGTCTCACGGGCAAAGGCGTCCGCCTGCTCGTATGATTCCATGTTACCGGCGGGATAGCCCTCTTCTTGACAATGTTCTCGATCTCCATGGCAGCGTCCAGGTCCACCAGGTCGTTATAGTTGTTCCTGAAAATGTTGACGTCAGCATACCAGGTGCGCGCTATAGCCACGATGGCTAGGGGGCGAGGTCCGTCTCGGCCAAAAGGCGGACCATCTCCGTAAATGAACCCCCCGCCCAAGACTAAACTTTGCGTCCCCGCGATCAGCCCCTTAAAGAGCTTGATCAGCTTTTTTATTAGGTGGAGGATATCCGTTAACTTCTGGTATCCAAATTGTTCGGTTAGCCTATTAGCTGTTCGTTCCATAATTACCACCATCTTCTTTTCGCGTTCTTGCCTTCGCAGGTATAGGTATTCGCTGGATTCTCGGCGGTCCTATCACTACAGGCGTAAAGGTAGTCGTTAACGTGCGTCGGGTGATGGATGCCGGGGATAATGCTTTTCATGGAACGCGGGTCCCAGTAAAAAAGTGTACCGGCTGCCGGTATGGCCTTTGGATAAGAACTTCAGGGCAAAACGGAAAGCGGAGAGGGCCATGAACAGCGCAATATGGGTTTTGGTATGGGGGTCGGTTTGGAACGTCGCGTCTCGGGCGAAGTAGTTTCTTAAATTTTTGTTACCCAACAAGTCATAAATCTCCTCTGCGTCCTTTTCCAGGACGTCGCGCATATAATGTGAGCCCACTTTCGCCATGAGCTCGTCGAAAAGTTCGGCAAAGTTTGGTACTTATAAATTTAATACGCGCGGCGAAAGGGTGATGTGGATGCGGGCGTTTGGGATTCGGACCAGGGCCCAGAGGCTCTGCCAGATGTTGTCTAAGTCGATAGGGTTAACGCAGATAACGACGTGCTTGATGTTATTAAGCTGGTTATGGATGGCTTGGACGGAAGACATGGTGTTGTTTATGATAAAAGGCGATATGTAAGAGAGTAATGCGTTTGAGAAGAGTCGCAAGTGGTTTTGAGCGATTTGATGGCTTAATTAGTTATTGGAACTTGTAATAAGGGGGGCGGTTGTGATACTGTAAGTTTTGACTAGAATTGAAGGTTGAGTATACTTTACGTCGGCAGATGTGGTGATTTGTTGAAAGGAGGTTGAAAAGATTTAAAGGGGCTTTGATTTGTGGCCCTAGGATTGCAAGGACAAAGGAGCTGGAGCCTATATGTGGCTGTTCCCCCACCCCCCAGTTGTAGGATAGAAATCAAGCAACCTACTGTAGTTTCC
>QJOA01000759.1:0-29383 GCA_004155915.1 Monosporascus sp. CRB-9-2 | reverse complement strand
GTGTGCTCTTCGGATGTCGGGCAAGGTTGGCGTCGATTCGAAAAATAAATATGGCCGGGCGCCGTTACCGTGGGCCGCTGAAAATGGGCACGAAGCTGTCGTTAAGTTACTGCTTGATACGGGCAAGGTCGACGTCGACTGAAGGGACAAATTTGGCCGGACGCCTTTATCGATGCTACCGCGGGTAGCCACAAGTCCGTCGTCAAGCTACTAAAGCCAGCGAAGTAGTACGCTCCCTTTTATCCTTAGTTCAAATTCTGTCATGGAAAAGAGCCCCCCTATAGAGCCCGTTGGAGCTTCATGGATCATTCGGGGCAACGTCGATCCTTTCCGAAGCCCTATGTCAGTGGATCACCCACAACTAGTGGGATCACCGTTTCCTAGCATTCTAGATATCAACAATATATCCATAGACCCTCAAGAGCTGTGCAGCTGCTCTCTAGTAAGTGCGACAAGTTCTCTAATCTTTCTACTATAGACTGACCATGAAGGGGCCTTAAGGAACTGCGCAAATAGTTCTACCCACCCTAGGACATCTAGTACTTGTTAAAATTTGCAAGCCGGCCAAGCAAAAATAACCCCTTCATCTCTTATCACAGCTCTCATCGTGGTATCCGTTAGCACGTGAAGTAAAGTTCGGCTTTGTTAGTAGACTGTCGTAAGGTATTGGAGCCACCCTGACCGACTTGTATCTTGTCGAGCCGATGAGAACACCAGAAATGCAGTTAGGGTGCAGAGGACGCTCGCCGAAAATAACCCTTCGTGCCGTATATAGTGGATTTTCTATATCCTGGTTGGAGGGTTGTAGTACGCTCTTCAATTTCGAGGGTGTAATATTGTTCCTCAGTCCAAAGGAACCCGTAAGGATTGAGTCTACTTGCTCTAAGCTCCGAGCCTATTGCGAACTATTTCAGGTGCCAACTTCTCGGTAGCCAGCTCAAGAACCCCCCAGGATTACTCTCGAAGCAGCTTTTGACTACTCACGATGTCGGTAGGGTCAACTCGGTGGCCTTCTCTAGCGGCTCTAAGCTCGTTGCGTCGGATTCGGACGGTAGCACCGTCAAGATCCGGGATGCGGCCACGGGCCACGAGATCCGCACGCTCGTAGTCGGTACCGCAATATACAGTATTTCATTCGATACTATTACCTCATGTCTTTTTACTGATATAGGCCCTATAAATGCGAATGGTGTCTCAAGCTCCTATGCTGACGTATAAGTTAAAGCTCTTGCTCCAGCCGGGGAAATACCGAGTCAAGACTATTGCCTGGCCCCTAGGAATGTTGGGGGTAGGGGGTATAACTGGTAGCGTCTGCTCTGTAACAGCTGTTAAATGTTGCAACCTACCATACATATTACAGGTGGAAGATCAGTAATGCTCTGCCTTTCCGTCAAAATATAGCAAGCAACTTCCATACGTCCTAAGAGCCAGAGTTCATGTCAAGATTCCAACAGCAGCGTTACAATTCACCAAGTTCGTGTCCCGCTTGTTGATAGCTAACTAGTAGACCTATCTAGGTAACTAATCCTTGAGGGTTTTCTGACGGAAGCTAGGAACCCTACGTGTATTCGCAGGTCCTATGTTACGCGTTTTACTGTGCCTAGCGGAAGCCAGGAAAGGCTAACTCCCCTCCCCAGAGGGTTCTGTCATTCTGCCATGCAAACCATTGACTGAGAAAAGACTGGGCGATGTGATTGTCCGGTTTCCTATAACGAACAGATTTATAGCACCATACCACAGGACTCCCAACGAAACGCGATTGCCGCGGCCACCACTGCCGACTTTAGCAAGCCAGCAGATGATTAACTGGTTGCACTGCTTCACAAAGAAACCTTGATTTAGTACGGTTCCGTGATGGTTAACTGGCTATGGGACAGAAGCGAGCAAACAGTCCACAGACGAGTAATTTTTGTCCTCCCTCGATAGAATATAAAAGGCAGTAGATTCCTAGCACCGTTGAGGTAGACAATCTAGTTCATTAGAGTACCCAAACCGCCTGCTTCTTCTTATCACACTCTCATACCGTTTCCTGAATATCAGATATCTACATTCTACCGGCCAACATGTCAACTGAGGAAAAGCTCACTATCACCTTTGAAAAGGCCACAGAGGCTGACGTCCCCGTCTTGTCCAAACTCCTGAAGGAAGTCTACCAGGATAACGTTAGCGACGACCAGACAGACCCGACGTTCTTGGGGGCGCTGATCTCCGAGCAACACTGCGTGTTCGACATCGCCGTGGACAAGTCCGACGGTGAACGCAAGATCGTCGGCCTTGCCTGGTGGTATTTCCACATGCCGAAGGAGTGGCCCGGAGAGGGAAAGGAACGGCAGCGGAAGGATCTGTCTCACAGCCTGTTCGGCTCTACGGCGAAGGAGCCGAAGGACTTCAGCCGCGAGGGGTTCGACGTTGTCTCGGCGACATGGATTAATGCGAGTAACGGCCGGGCGGAGAAGGAAAACGTGGGGCTGCCGCGGATCGTGGAGCTGGACGAGCCTGTTCTCTGTAAGTGTTACATATACGGCTTTCCGCAAGTTTGGGCAACGGCTCGCTGACTCGAGTGATGCGACAAGTCCTGGACAAGCTGTGCCTCAAGAAAGAGTACCGGGGCAAGGGCATCGCCGAAGGGCTGTCTCTGCTGAGAATTGGCTGGGCAGTGGAGAACAACGTCAGGATCCTCACCTCCCCGACCGAGGGCGCCTTCAAGCTTCGCGAGAGGGTGCTGAAGGCGATGCCCAACCTCATAGAGCAGCTGTACAAGCAACAGGTTTACGTGGGCCCGCCGGGCGAGGAGAAGCCGTTCAGCATCTGGGGTACCCGTTACGGGGTAAACACGCCATATCCGGAGGAGTGGAGCAAGTTGCTGCACCAAATGATGGAGCAGGCGATGGGGAAGTCTCAAGGATAAACCAGGGTGAGAGTTGCCCAAAGGAGACCTCCCGCATTTCTTAAGTTTTTAGTTTTGGGGTTGATTAGCCACATTAACCTACGTAGGTAGTTCTTACGAATGGAGGCACAGTGCCATGACGTATTATGCGACATATAAGGCTTCTGGTGTCATCGTCAACTGTAAGCGGGCAGGGGCCGCTGGCCAATGCATGCATCCCATAGCCCCTCTATCTCCGTCAGTGAGAGTGGTAAAACGGCCATGTTGCATGGTTCGGGTAGGCCGGACCCTAACACTAAGTGTTTGCTTACTCACACTATAGTGACGGAATCTCAGCAATTAATAGGTAAACGAAACAGCTTTGGGACGAGGGCGTCATAATTAACAATGGTCATCCGTCTCGTTCATGTCCCAGCGCCCAGTTCTCCTTTCATGTTCCTAGAGGAACCTTTCTCCTCTGAAGCTGTATCACTCGCCATGCAGAGAGAGTTCCTCTGGAGAATCTTTATACGGTTGTACTTCCAAAGTCCTCGGGGTTGACATTAAAGCGGGAACACGGAGAGTTGCAGTAGCTTTGATAACTAGCTGGTATCACTATGCTTCTAACCTTTCCTGGATCTGAAGTAGTATACCATATTTGGGAACTCTTGGATAGTATTCGCCAGCAAAACACCTTCCGGCACACCCTGCAAGACCATACGTGGGGTCCTGCGCAGAGCAGGCTGAAAAAAGGGGAAAACGAAGAGAAAAAAAATGACAGAAAAATGAATACTCCGCCAATTTAGAGTTTCTTTTTATTATTATCAGCGGCAGAGATCGTATCCTATCATCTAACAGATAAACATGCACCCCTCCGTCGTGCCATGTGATATTATGCGGCATTGGCGCGCCTATAGCGTTTCAGCCCCCCACGTCCCCCGAAGCGGATAGAGCCGAAGTACCCGCCGCTAGCGAGCTCCACACCCGCAACAAACCCCCGGCCGGGAGGTCTGAAGCTACTGTAAAGTGAAGTTGTTACTAAGCACGCGGTCTGGGGGTTCTTTTCTGTGCATTTCACACCCGTCTTTCAGGATTTGAAAGACGACACTGCAGATACGATCCCTGTTGTAATAAGCGTTTGCATACGAAAAAGCGGGGCGGTTTTAATTGGTAGCCTACTCGGCTTATAGAACTGTGGTTGGTTCTGTCTTTGACGAAAACAAAAGCAGGTGGCGAAGCATATACGACTACGCCGCCGAACGAAAGCATGTGACAGAATATCAAATACTTGTGCCACCATCCGAGTCTTCCCTTTTTAAGAAGCGGGATACATGTACAACATTCGCATTTTTCTTTTCCTTTTTCGAATTTTTTGTCTTCTATACCATTTTCCCAATCTTAAAGATATGCGTGATAAATATTACGCCTCCATTATCATTGGATGCCGATATCTACCGTTGTTGTAACTTATCTCTAATCTAGCTGATCGACAGTCTTCGCCCCCCCATTCGTCGCCTGCGACTCGCTTGACACCTTTGTGCCGTCCTCCCGGCTGACGGGGAAGCACCAACCGAACTCGTCATTGACCTTTCCGAGCTGGATGGCCCTCAGCTGAGTCAGCAGACGTGAGCAGATGGGGCCGGCCTCGCCGGCACTGTCGGCTACGTAAGTAACTTTCTCCTTATCATTCTCAGTAGATAATCGAGAGTGCTGCCCGACCGCGGACGAGATGGACTTTGGCGACTTGGGGTCGAAGCGGCGCGTGATGGAACGAATCGGCACAAGCGCCGCGGCCGTGCCGGCTGCCATGACCTCGGAGAACTTGGGCAGTTCGGTGTATTTGATCTGTTTTTCTGATTAGCTGCTACAGACTGGTCACCTCGCGGATCGAGCCCGGACTCACGGATCTCCGCTCGACTTTCCACCCGAAGCTACGCCCGATCTCCGTGATGCTCTCGGAAGTCACGCTCCGGATGACGTTGTTCGAGTCCGGGACGACCAGCGTCACGTCGTCGTCTCCGTTCTCTATGGCCCCGATGAAGCCGCTCGTGCTGAACTCGTCGATCTCGGAATGCGTGGCGCTGTCGAGGTGCAGGGTGATACCGAAGCCCTCCTGAGCCGCGCGGTCGCTCCACCGGAGCACGGGCGCGTAGTTGCCGCCGACCTTAGCGTTTCCCGTGCCGTTGGGCGCCGCGCGGTCGAAGTCGTCGAGGATGAGCCCGTCGACAGGGTGCGTGCCGTGGTATACGCCCGTGGGCACCACAAAGACGCAGAACGTGTACTCCTCGGGGGCGCTGAGCCCAAGCTGCGCGCTCGAGCCGTAGATCTGGGGGCGGATGTACATGGCAGCACCCGTCTCGTGCGGCGGCACGTACTCGGCGTTGAGGGAGACGGCGGCCCTCACGGCGTCGAGGAAGAGCTCGGTCGGCACCGGCGGGCACGAGACGGCCTCGGCCGAGTGCTGCATGCGGACGGCGTTACGGTCGGGGCGGAAGACCTGGATCTCCTCGGACGGGGTGCGGAAGGCCTTCAGGCCCTCGTAGGCCTGTTGACCATAGTTGAGGGCCGGGGCCATTCCATGGATCCGGATGAAGGGGTCGGTCACGAACTGGAGTGGCGTCCACTTGCCCCTCGACTTGGAGTAGTGCGATTCGATATGGCCGTTAACTATGAAGCGATCAGTGGGTCTCGCACCACCGCAGAAGATGTGGCGCGCAGAGGGCGACCGAATGAAGGGGCAGTTATAGTTACCTTCGCGGATTTTGAAGCCAACATTCGACCAGTCAATGGTGTTGACCGGAGGCGGTGGGAATCGGCTCATGATGTCTGTCTATGAAGAGGATTGCGAGGCTCGAGCTTGTAGTTATACCTGAGACGTCGATTCACACGAGGGTGTCAGAACTAACATAGAGAACAACCAAGTTCCCCTCGAAGGTCAATGTCGTCGTCCACGATACGGTCCTACCCCACTTACGAACCACCTGATCCTAACTAGTCAAACGAAAGGCGCGCACCCGGATTCCTCCGGATAAAAAGGGATATTTTGTGTGTCTGCTCCGGTTCGCGCAGTTGCAGGGCGGGGGTCCAGTGTGCGGAATACGCCAAATTGTCTTGGTGGGCAAGTGGGGGTTCTTGGAGGGTTGGTCCGGCTGGGTTCAGCTGCAACTCAGCCCCTCCATGATTGGCAGCCCTAACGACATCCAGCTGCCGGTGAGCTGTGTTTACTTGCATCGTTGCTTACTAAAAGAACCTTCTAACTTTCAATCTTCTTCGAAATCACCGTCTAGCATGTCTAAAATTGGGCTTTCGATCACGTCGTTCCTCACCATTAACAGCCAACGGACCCTAGCTTCTGTATCTAGTTGTCATAAACCCGGTCGTACCATATTCCACTAACAGGTGCAGCACATTTCTTGAAGCGATTTTAAAGCAGCTCGACTCCGTGTGGCTTGTTTTGCACTACCCTTAAGGAGCCGAGGTGGCCACGGTCTGGCTTCACCAGACCGGTCGGTAACGACGATTTCGAAGTCAATGAGATGACCTACCTGGGTGACGAGGTGTTGGAATGGCGATCTAATGCTGTCATATCGAGCGCCACGGTTGCTGGCTTAGTCCCAAGGAGCTCTAACATCCGAGTTCAGCATATTGTCGATGTATTTTAGAGGTATTCTCGTAGTGGGCGCGAGCTTTGAGTATGTTCCTGCGGGTTATATGTGCAATGCTAACAGTACGACGCGAACACGGAAAGGAAGTCCTAAAGAGTTCACAGACCCTGTTTGGTTCACTGAGACTTATTACCAAACAAGACTACAGAAGTCTCTTTTCTTAGATGATAATCCCTATTCAACGGAGAAACACCATTGCGCCGCATTACGCCCCGGTATACAAGCCCAGAATCCTACAACATGGGGTATCATTCACAAATACTGGAAGAAGGCCCATTCACGCCGCCAAATTTAGCCCTGAGAAACTCCTGAACCTCCTGATTCCCGCCCAGCCCGGCAAGCAACCCAGCCCTATCACCTTCGATCTTGAGACCCTTCAGGCTCGTCGCTCTGGACAGCGCAACGTACACCTGGCCCTTCTCGAACGCCTTTGAAAGGTTCACGATCACGCGGTCCAAGGTCAAGCTCTGGCTCTTGTGGATGGTCATCGCCCACGCGGGAGCTAGGGGAATCTGCGTGCGGCACAACAGGCTGTAGGGTCTCGTGTCGCCGAGCTCGGCGATGGAGCAGTCCGCGTAGATCGTCCGCGTCTCACCGTTATGGAACTTGACGACGGGCCACACCTTGTACTTCGCGCCCGGATCTTGGATGAACAGCTTGATCTGCTCTTCCTTGATGGGTGCGCGGTCGCCGAAGATCCTGTTCTCGGGCTCTTTATCCTTGACCGTCTTCGCTTTGGGTAGTTTCTTGGGGTCGTTTGGCTCGAATCCGCAGACAATTCCCTGACTGCCGTTGCACAGGCCTGACCGGAGGTCCAGGTTGACTAGCAGGACAACCAGCATACCTCTCTTTAGTTCCACGCATTCAGCAAACCGGTGATCCTCAAGAGCGCGGAGCGGGCCGTCCGATTGTGGGCCCTTGGGCTTTCGGATACCCTTCCATTGCAAGTGTGGGTGTTTGTCCTGCTGCCAGAAGAAGCTATCCAGGCACCAATATGTATGGTTCAGTCCCTTGAGCCTCTCAAACTCGGTTTTGTTAACCCTGTTCACCTCTTCACGCGTCGCAAAAAGCTTCGTTGCATGGTGAACCATGCATGGGTGGTCCATAAGCAGTTCCGTCTCGGACTGAGCAAGCTGTTCGCCTATTCTGCACTTCTGAAGAATGCGAATAAATGCTTCGTCACTTTGGCGATGAATAGTGTTGAGTTGGACGTGGACGAAGTTACATTCCTCCCACGCACGAGATCTGAAAGCCCACTTGTCTCGCTCGTGGTACATGCCATGCTGCGGGCAGTTGAAAGTAATGCCAGAATCCGAGGACCCTTCGATGAGCTCGCGCCCACATTCGATACAGTGTTGAAACGGTCTTACCGGCGGCAACTGACAGAAGTCACCGGTCACGATGACTTGGACTCCTCCAAAGGCCGGCTGCACAGCGAATCTGGGGTCGTACCGGGCCTCCTTCATGACTTCGTTGAGTCTCTCGAAATGGAGGTTCTCCACCATGCTGATTTCGTCGATAATTATGACATCCGTTTCATTGAACCGCTTCCATACGAACTTTCCGTGTGCCGCTTGTCGCAGTTCATCAAGCGTTCGCTTGTGGTGATCCGGGGTCCATCCTGCAAATGTCCACGTAGTCGAACCATTCACCTGTAGCGCAGCACGGCCCGTTGGTGCAATAGTCCGGACAGACTTGCCCATGGCTTGGAGACATTTTCGGATGGCCTTTAGTGCAGTTGACTTGCCGCAACCGGCGGAGCCGGTATAGAAGACGTTCCTTCCCTGAGCAACTAATTCAACAAGGGCAGCTTGCTCTGAGCAGAGCGGTGGCTCGTCCGCAACAGCTGGTTCCGACGGCTTGGGCGCATTTGGCTCGTTTGGTGATGAGGGTGGTGGTGTCAAGTCCGGAATCCGTATAGTATCCGAGTCGCGAGCGTCATATGATATTTGCATGCCTATAGGGTCAAGCAGCGGTGCATAGTGCGTTACATCTTTGCGCTGGCTAATGAGTGCGTCTTTCCCCCGAAGAGGGCTCCCGGACCGCTTGACAATAGCAGCTCGGGAAAGAGCTTTAGCAGCACCCATTGGACTGGCCGCTGGTGTCGCGACCTGGGATGATACCGTTGAGATGATATCAGATGGTGCAGTGGCAGCATACGCTGGGCTAATATCGAAATGAGTGGGTGGCTGTGCGTTGACATTATCATCTTCGTCAGCACTAAGCAAACTGATGATATCGGGAACAGTAGAGCTCACCTCGTGCCGCTTGTTCCCTTCCGTGGGATATCCATCCTTAAGTGGCCTTTTCGCGACGCTTGAGGTCGGCTGTAGCGACTGAGAACTAGGGTCTGCATACGCAGGCCATTGCGGCGCTACTGGAGGCTGGACGTTTCCTAGGCATCGCGTAGGAAAATGAGTAGGCGCATCTACTATGGTTTGGAATTAAAAGCGTCGGGATGTTGAAATGGAAGTGTAATTGGAAGCATGGAACTCACCGGGATCGCAGTAGTACCCCGACATTGATCTATCAGGAAGCTGCGTGCAACTCGGTGCAACAGTCTCGTTCTAGAAGGTCTTTGTGGAATGGGTCAAGAACGCGCCTTCCTGAAGCGAACCGCGTCTCGCGTATTGAGGATACATTGTATGTCGTCGGGTACCAGAAGGCTACACGATGGGCGGCAGCGGTAAAGACGCTAACCTAAAGACGCTAACCTAAACCAGCGGTATACTCATAAAACGTCGTATTTGTGCTATTGACTGGCTGCCAATTTCCCATTTATTCCAAAGCTAAACCGAAACCGCAGTTACCGCTTATTGCGTAGTCTTCTGGCACCCGAGGACATAGTACGCGTTCCACCGATGTTGTAGGGATTGTGGTGGTAGGAATGTTGTAATTATTGGGAATGGTTCTAACCAGCGAGCGCAGCTAGAGAAATTTCTACTTATGCACAACACCGACGAGGATGACGTAGGCGCCATGGTGGACGGAGAAATGCCAGCCTGCCAGGAAGCCTACCGCACTTACAAAGACTCGGAAACGCATGGACAGCGCACAGATCAAAGCTGTACGGACGAACTTGATAATATATTTTTCAGTTTTATATGCTTCAGTATCTGACGTCAGGGTCTCCCATCACCCTTTAATGCTTTATGAAATCTTCAATCCAGCTCGTGCAACGGTGCTACTCTTGCCAGCAGTCAACAGAGCTAAATCCGCCAAGCTCTTACTCTGCAAGACGTCGAACAGACTGACATCGGCTTTGGTCACAGCGACGAGCCAATTTCGCAATTCAATGGCCACGAGGGAGTCCACCCCGTACTTGCTAAGGGGTTGCGATGAGTCGAAGTCTGTTTCAGGTCTCATGAACATCTCGGCAAGCTTCATTTTCAGGGACATAGCAACGACACCGACGGCATCGGAGAATCCGGCACATCCGGCAACCGAAGTCGAAAACTCGCCGTAGCTCGTTTTTGTTTTTTTCCGCCCCGTGGCCCCCCCGGAAACACCAAGGCGCTTAAGTGAGAGGAACCTTGCGTCGGAGCGCCATTGCACACCGCCGACACTTGTGAAATTGGCTGGCCCCGTGATGATCTGGCTTAGCAATTCCTGGCGGTTCCCGTTCTTGAGCCCAGTGCCACTTTTAAGGCTAAGGCTACCTCCCTGGCTGTCCGCCAGGCTGCACACAGCGTACTCGAGTACATCAAGTACATCGTCCACGTCCATGGCCCGCAGCCCAGACCTTACTAGATATTCCACGATGCCCCTGGAACGAGCAGCGCGACCGAGTGAACGGACAACGCCCACATCGATGCACATATATGGGAGGCCCCGACTTCTCTGGCAGCGGGCGAAGGCGTCCTGGAAGGCACTGCCAGCCGCATAGTTGGTTTGATTAGCGTTACCCACACAGCTTACGACCGATGAAAGCATGATGAAAAAGTCCAAGTTTTCTTCCTTCTCTGAAAGCAGGTCGTGAAGGCTCAGCGTAGCCTGCACTTTTGGCCGGTTGGCTGCATCCCATTGCTCCAGCGTCATGGATTCAAATGGAGAGTCCTAGTTCATGTCAGCAACAGTGGACAGAGAAGAGCGTCCTGGTAACTTACGTCTAGTATGACGGCGCCTTGTACGACACCACGAATCGGCGGCATATCCTTCCTACATTCAGCGAAAGCCTCGGCGAGACGACACTGGTCAGCCACATCGCAACTACACAGCTTGACTTTGCGGCCATCTGCGCCGAGCTGCTTGCCGAATTCGATCGCATCATTGCTAGATGCGATACTGCGTGACATGATGATGAGGTTTCTCGCACCCCTATCTACAGCCCATTGGGCAATGGCCTGACCCAGACCCTGGACACCTCCTACTAGAAGATACGTGTACTTCGGGTCGAGTTTAGCAACACGTCCCTCTGGTAAGACCTGTTCCGTAGCCATTAGCGTCATCGCAACTTATATTCCAAGACTTAACAAAGGACAGGGATTCTAGACTTACAGGCACACGATCACCTGGGGTCGGCACGACCACAATTTTACCACGATGCTGCCCAGCTTGCATTTTGCGATAGGCAGCTTGAAGGTCCGAGATAGGGTACGTTGTGACCGGAGACACGGGTCTGATCGAGCCCTGTTCAAACAGGCGCATGACCTCCTGTATCGCCTCAGCCACGACATTGCCCTTGTAACGCATCAGGTGGATGACATCAATGGCGGCGAATGATACAGCGCCCTGGAAAACTCTCATGGGAAGACTCTTGTTTGCCTGGATATCCCTCTTGCCGATCTCCAAAAACCTCCCGAATGTGGCGACACACTTCCAGCTGGCTTCGAGCAACGGACCAGCCAGTGAGTTGAGAACAACATCAACGCCACGGCCACCCGTACTGGCCAACACGTTCTCAGCGAAAGAGATATCCCGACTCGAGAATATACGGGCAGGGGGGATGCCGTATGTCTCTGTCACCGCGTCGCGTTTCTCGGGCGTGCTGACAGTGCAGAAGATTTCAGCACCGATGTGCTGGGCGAGAATGATAGCCGCCTGGCCCACGCCGCCCGTCGCAGCATGTATCAAGATGGTCTCGCCGCGACGCAGACGGCCGACGTTGACCAGCGAATGCCAGACGGTGATCCAAACGACTGGAACTGACGCTGCCTCCTCGTAAGTCATGGAATGCGGAAGGCGGCCAACTTGTGTCCACGGAACGCGAATGCGGCTCGCCCATCCGTCGCCCGGCATGATGGCCATAACTCTATCGCCTACTTGGAAAGGATGCTCAACACCTGCACCAGACCCAATTCGTTTCACTATGCCACTGCACTCGAAACCCATGGCCTTCTCCTGGAGTCCTCCCATGGCTACCATGATGTCTCTGAAATTCAGACCAAAGGCCTTGGGCTCGATCTCGATCATGTCAGCTGGTAGAATGTCTATCGGCCCTTTCTGGTGCACATCGATAAAGCGTAGGCTGTCGAGCAGACCTTCGGTTCCAACCTCTAGTCGCAGCTCGCGGCCCTTCTGGTGGAATTGCTGTAGCTCTGTTTCATGTTCTTTGAGAGCCGTCTTTCCATACTCCATGTCTTTTTGCAAGCGAGGTACCAGGAATATGCCATCTCTTAGCGCGAACTCGTTGTCTGTAAAGGTCACGCCCTGCGACCCCTTGACAACGACACGAAGGATGTCGACAATGGCTGCGGCAGTCTTTGTTGTCCATGGCCCCGTCTTGGGATCGAGGTCTAACGAAATTAGGGGCTTGTTGACGTATTCTAGCCGGAGCGCGCGTAGCAATCCGAGGTGCATAGCGCCCTGCGGCTTCGTACTCTCCACAGCGGCACCACGCGAGACCCAAATAAGTCCACTACAGTGCAGTGTCATTCTCTTTAAAGCTTCGAAGTCTGTTTTCCCCATGTTATGAAGAATTGTCTGGTTGACTTCGCCGACAAACACGCAGAGTTTGTCATTGGCATCGATCCGCTGCAGATCCCCAACAGTTGGCGTTCGGGAAGTCGATTCTTCTATCGTGCTCACCACGCTGTCAAGCCACGATTTCGGGGGTGGTGGTTGGGTGTAGACGAGGGCGAGTTGAGGATATGGTGGGAATACTGTCTTCTCCTCGACCGCAGCCGTGGTCATGATTACACTCAAAGAATAGTTCGTCTCATCCTCACAATCCTTGACCTCCAGATCGATGCCAGTGAACCCGGATTCTTTGAGGACCTTCTCCCACATGTCTAGTGGAAGATTTGGACTATTCTTGCGTTCTGGCTCCTCACCTATAGTAGCGAACTTAGTCAGATGATCTGCCAGCAGAGACAAAGCCTGAAGAGGATTATCAGGGTGGAGAGAAGCACACTCACTTAGCCACCATCCTGGCAAAGTCCCGAAAATTAACTGGACCTCTAGAGTATCCTGAGTCGTCTCCATCATGATCAACTTGCCGCCCGGCTTCAGCAGCTTCCGCACATGCGACATGGTGCGCGTCATTGATTTGGTGGCGTGCAGACACTGGACTGCAATGATTAGGTCGTAGCTGTTATCTGTAAACCCTTGCTCAGTAGGATCTTGCTCAATATCCAGTTTCTCATATCTGACGAGCTCGCCCCAGCTACCGAATTTCTCCCTGGCGTCCCCAAAGAATCCAGCTGAGATATCGGTGAAGTCATACTGCGAGAAACGGGTGCTGATGCCCGAGTCACCTCCTCCAAGGGCCTTGAGGGCGGCCACGGTGCCGGAGCCTGTCCCGGCACCGATTTCAAGGATCTTTCCCCGAGGATTCTTGTGCGCAAACAGCTCGACAAGCTGTGTGATCTGATTCAGAGATCTGTGGACACGCAACATCGTCTCGTAGAGAATATGAAGCAGCTTGTCTTGCATCAGGAGATCCAGAGGCGCTGCCCTTCCTTGCAAGACCTCAACAAGGTTCTCGCCAATTACTCGCAGGGCGCGTCCGTTGGAACTCCCTGCACTGACTTTGTCAAGGAACATCTGCTTTACGCCAGGCGACACTTTCGCCCATTTCGAGCTTCTGGGACCGAGCTGATCAAACTTTGCTTTCTCTTCCTGGCGAAGCATCCACGCGTAAAGGGCCTTATGGTGCCACTCGAACTTTTGTACGTCCGCGTCGGATACAGCCTGCAGCGCGTCGTGTATGTAAAGATACGTGGCGCGGCGAAGGTCACCGACCAGCGCTGCTTCGGATGCGTCGAGCGAGGATACGAGAGATTTGGCTACGTGGCCAAGAGAAACCAGAGTTAGATCTGGTTTCCATTCCACCCCGTGGCATAACCCAGCTCCCCCCTCGTCTTCAGTCGACCGGAATGTTTCACGCCCTAGTGACTGGTAGTGGACACCGGAGAGTTGCACGAGAGGACTAGAAGGCCGCTGACCACCCTCAGTCGATCCTGGTTCGAAGACAGAGATGTCCACGTCGAAACCTTGTGAGTTAAAGCTGAGAAGCTTCGCGTGATTCTGGAAGATGTGACCGGCATCGCTGCTTAAACCTGTAGACAGGTGGATGGACTCGATGGATCTCGGGACTGGGGTGCCGACGACCCCTCTTTGTGTCTTCGTAAGCGTCGTATAACCAATCTGGAAGAGTGAGTCGAGCGTGGTAGGATGAATGACGTGGTCTCGTTGGTGCTCCGCCGGCATCATGGACTTAATATCCGCGATCTGGAATCTGGCAAGTGCCTCCCCGCGGCGAGACACAATGTCGATGATATTCCGGAAGGCAGGGCCATGTTCAATACCGACGGAACGCAGGTTCTCGAAGAACTCAGCCGGGTCTGTACGGCGAGCTAGGCGGAAGGATTCAATATCTGGCCTACAGACAGGAATAAAAGCGCTCGCTGTCGAGTTCTTGTCGCCATGGGAAGGCTTGTGTTTCACCGACACGAAACCCTTGCAATGTTCAAGCCATCCGTCCTCCGCGGTCGCCGAGTAGATGTGGAACTCCTTCCAATTTGCCGCATCGAGCGCATTGTCGCTGCAGTTCTGCAGGCAAAGTTGTACATCTATCGCATCGTTGATAACAATGGCTCGCAGGATTTCGACCTCTCGGAGGATATACTGGGCGACTGGCTGATCGTCATCGAAGCAGAGTTGCCGCATAGCCTCGATTACCATGGAGATACAGCCTGCTGCCGGATACAGTACTCTAGATTGGACACAATGGTCTTGTACCCATGGGACATCAGCGATGCGAATCACGTTTCGCCAGGTTGGGCTCAACGCATTACTCTCCTTGGCAGAGACACCGAGTAAGTCATGGGGTGGATATTGTCTGCGCCGCAATTGTGTGTTGCTGAGCGGTTCTTCCCAGTACCGTACTGAATGATTCCAGGGGTACGAGGGCAGGTCGTGAACGACGCGCAAGCCTGTGGTCCCGTATGGAAAATTTAGGGCTTTCGTATCAACGGGATATCCGCGACCAATCAACATGCATGCCAGGTTTTGTGCGGATTCGACGGCATCGGTCCCTCTATAGAGACATGTGCCGTATGCGATGTCCAGACCTTTAAATTGGGGCGAGGCAAGTATCTGGCGAATGGGCCCAGCTAGTGCGCCGTGGGGACCAATTTCGACAAGAATGTCCACGGCTTGCTTTGGCGACTCGACCCCTGGGGGGCAGATCATCTCCTGAAGACACCCGGAGAATAAAACAGGCTGAAGCAAGTTTCGAACCCAATGACCCGGGCCCAGCTCAGTAGCATCATGGACAATCTGGCCGGTGACAGGTGACGAGAACAAGACACCGTCTCTGAAAAGCCTGTCGCCTGACTTCATGTAGTTGGTGAGCAAAGCCAAGTAGTCTTTGGCCATGGGCGCCATGTGGTGTGAATGATACGCGGACTCGACTTTCAAGCGCCGTACAAACACGTTATCGGATTTGAATTTGGCCTCGAGCTCATCTATTGCATTAAGATCGCCCGAGAGTGTGGTGCTTGACGGGCTGTTGACACAGGCGACGACGACCTTGCCAGAAGAAACGTTCTCCGCGAATATTCTCGAGTCGTCGGCTCCTAAGCCGACTGCTACCATCCCGCCCCGAAGGTTGGTCGACTTAACGTGCTTTTGCGTAAGGGCGCCTCTGACATAGGCAATCGCCAAAGCCTCTCGCAGGTCGATAGCCCCAGCGGCATACGCGGCGCTGATCTCTCCGGAGCTGTGGCCGGTAACAGCAGTAGGTCGAATGCCCCACGAATGGAGAAGCTGGACGAGGCACACTTGCAGGGCAACGCAGAGAGGAAAGCTCAGCTCCGGCTCATTAACACGAGTCAACATCACGTCTTTGTGGAGTTCCTCGAGCAGCGACCATGACGCACCTAATCCCCGTAGACACTCGTCCGCCTGCTCGAGCGACGCTGTGTAAGCCGGATAGGCCGTTACCAGTTCACGACCCATTGCATGCCACTGGGCACCCTGGCCTGTAAAGACGAAACCGAGACGTGGCTGGGATGAGGCATTGTTAGGTTTTGTGACCATGTTATTGCTCAGTTTCTCCGCTAGCTCCGCCGAAGTACTAGCTGACACTGCTGTGACCCAGTCGAATTTACTCCGTCTCTGTCCCAGGGTGAAGGCAATGTTGGCAAGTCGCTGGGATTCTTCGGCTCCGGATCCAACCGACTGGAGATATTCCCGTAGTCGATCGGCCCGAGACTGGCAGGCCGCGTCGTCCTTGGCACTGAGAGTAAACATATACCGAGTTCCCACATTTTTTTGTTGGCTAATGGTAACTGTGCAGGCACTTTTAACCCCGTTTGTGCCATTGGCTCCTTTCGTACCATTGAGTTTCGTACCGTTTACTGCGGAAGTCCCGAGAACACGCTTGTATCCAGCCACGAGATATTGCGGATGTTCCATTATGACGTGAGTATTGGTCCCCCCATACCCGAAGTTACTCACCGAAGCTCGCCGCACGCCGTTCTCCGGCCATTTCTCGAGCTTGGTCGGTACCTACAGTGGGCAAGTCAGTTAAATTCAGACAAGCTGTGCCTATATGGTGGTTTGTACCTTCAGCTTCAAAGCCTCAAGGTTTATGGCAGGGTTGGGATTTTCAAAATTGATACTCGGAGGAATCAGGTCGTTCTCGAAAGCCATAGCAACTTTGATAACTGCGGCGAGACCGCTGGAGGACTCGAGATGGCCAATGTTCGACTTGACGGATCCGACCAACAAAGGCCGGTCTTGGGGGCGGTCCTGGCCAAAGATCGTACCGATGGCCCTGGCTTCGATGGGGTCTCCCGTTTTAGTGCCCGTACCGTGGGCCTCCACATAGCTGGTCTCCGCGGGGTCTAGACCCGCATTCAAGTAACACTGCCGTATGATGTCCTCTTGCGCTTCCTGGGATGGGGAGGTAATCCCTGGAGTCTTACCATCTTGATTTAAAGCCGTTTCCCGTATCACGGCGCGGACTGGATCGCCGTCTCTGATCGCATCGTCTAGTGCCTTGATGATTACAGCCGCTATACCCTCACCACGGCCAAAGCCTTCGGCTCGACTGTCGAACGAGAAACATTTGCCTGTCGGGCCCAAGAGGCTTGTAATCACGTCAGAAGAGGAAATTCTTATCGAGGGGGAATTTGGCCTACCCTAGATTCGACATTGAAATAAACATATCCGGGTTAAGTATCAAGTTTGCTCCGCCGACAATGGATGTCCTCGATTCACCGGAGCGGATACTCTGACACGCCAGGTGTAGAGCCGCCATTGTGGTGGAACAGCCTGTGTCCACCGTGAGACTCGGGCCCCTGAGATCGAAGAAGTGCGAGATGCGGTTAGACGCCATAGCGCTTCCCGTGCCCGTCATAAAGTACCGCGGTAGGTTCTCTGAATCCCGGATGAAGCTGCTTTCGTAGTCCCGGAAGAAGGCGCCGGCGTACACCGAGGTGGCGGACCCCGCTATCGCCTCGACTGATAAGCCGGCTGTCTCAAGCGCCTCAAATGTCGTTTCCATCAAGAGCCGGAATTGAGGGTCCATGGCCTGTGCAAAGGAGAGCAAGTGTCAGTTAGGAGTCATGAGCCAAATTGCTCCCTCTTACTGAGGCCTATACGTTGTACTACTTACCCTAGCGGCCTCGGCCGTGAAGTTGAAGAAGGAGGCATCCCAAGTTGCGACATCACCCTTGAGAAAATGAGCGCCGCGGACATTGTGCTACACAAGTCAAAGGTTAGCTGTGGTTGAAGTTTGAGCTCCGATCTCATGCAACACGGACGGAACAGTAGAATAACGGGAACACTAGGATAGCGGGAACACTAGAATGACGGAAACACACAAAGCGAATAAAAGAAAGGAAAACGAACCGTGCCAATATGATCCGCATAAGGGTGATAAAAAGCGTCTGTGTTGAACCTGTCGGGGGGTATCTCTGACCAGGCGCTGCGCTGGTTGGCAACCATGTCCCATAGTTTGGAAGGGCTGGTCGCGTCGCCTGGAAACCGGCAACTCATGCCTATAATGGCGATTGGCATAGTCGCCGGTGTTTCCGGTTCTCCCGCCATAGGTGAGAGGCTGGTATCGGCAGCAATGCCATTAATAGTTCCGTTGGAAGTCGCCATGTCCTTCCGCAATAGCCTGGCCGCTGAAGTATTGCCAGATAAACGAGACGTTCCTTTTAGGGTTTTTAATGGTTATAAAATCTTCATACAACTTCTAAAACTTCTGGACAAGTCTGCCACCTAGCCACATGAGTCATGACCAGGTCGGTTTAGGGGACTGACTTACATCTGAGGTCCGCGAATTCACCGGTCCTTGTTATAGCCAGAATCCTGATTGGTAAATACATAATCATCTGCACAAGCCAAATATAGAATGCCAGAGTAGCTATCAACTAACCCTGTCGCATTGTATCGCTGCCGGAATTCTGCCCATAAGCCAATATTGCCCTATCGGGAAACCCCGGCCGGTAATCGCCCCTTTTGAGTAAGAGGCTTGCTATTCTGACTGGTACTCGGGATCAGCCTCCTCTAGTCAATCAATTGCACTTGCGGTGAAGAGCATCAATTTACTGGTCTCTACGATCACACTCCGCTTGACATGATTATATGGTTATGAGCTAATATTGTAGGTACCTGCGGCCGTCCATCTTGTCGGGATTGCTCAGAGGTCGAAGCAACGTAATCCACGCCACCCACCATCCCCGTGGAGTAGGTTGACGTCCATCCATCGCCATACAAATATATATGGATGGAACTGGCGATATCCTGTCGCGTAGCCACTGCACTAAAAGACTGGATTGATAAGTGCGCACTTATTGCGCTACTTATCTGACATATCCCCATATGGATGGCTACCGGTAGATATTCGTAGACTACTTTTAGGTATCTTAAGGAACGTTTTTGGTGTTAAAGTAGGTATTATTTTTATATGTATAAATCGGAAAGTTTGCAGAACGGCGTAAATCGTCCAATTTGAAGTTTTGTATTATTTTGCAGGTTAATACTAGCAATATCAATTTTTAGGTAAATAACTAGCAAAATAATGTATAATCTATTTAACTAGCAGAGGCCGAGCTAATTGTTAGATATCAGGGGTCCTAAGCTGGACAGTACGCCACGGAGGTTACCTGTGGCTCAGAGTGGGGATTACACCAGCTATATCCATTAGTATAAGCCCTGACAGACGCAGTTAAAGGATTCCATAATTAATATAATAACTAATGTATATAATAAAAGGTTGCGTAATATTTAATAATTAAAAATTTTATTTATTTAAAAATTAATAGCATATATAAACGATAAACGTATTTTATTTAAATTTATGGGCAAAAGTGTGTTGCAATTCAGTCTAGGTTGCTGTCTAAGTTTACTCATTTGCAACTGGGGTTGGGAGCAGCCAGATATAGCTTCAGCTCCTTTGTCCTTGCAATCCTAGGGCCACAAATCAAAGCCTTTTGGTTTCCTTCAAAGCCCTTTTAACAAATCACCTCAACTGCCGCCAAAATTATATTTATTTTAACCGATAATATTAATTTTAATCATTTTTTCGGTAATATTTAATATCTTTAAAAATTAAATATCTTAAACAACAAAGTTTTGAAAATAAGCCAATAACTTAAACGTTTAAAAATTTATCGATTTTAAAAATAACGAAATATAACTTGTTAAATCCAAAGAATTACGGATTTAAACCCTTTTTTTAAAAAGCGTATACGTAATATTGAAATAATAATTTAATAAATCGATTATTACAAAGTTTTTTAATAAAACGAACCCGATAAGGCCGTAAATGTAATAAATTTAATTACCGATAAATAAAAAACTTATTTTCAAATTTAAAGCAAATTTAAATATAAAAAGAAATTTCATTAAATTATATCGTTAATATTATTATTTATCCAAAAAACCGCCTTATTGAAAAATTAAAGCTTTAAAAACTAGTACGCAACGTTAATTATTACCGAAAAAATATACGAAAATAATCTAGTTAATAATATTTAAAATTAATATCGTTAATATTTTAAATTTTTGATTAAATTTTATAAAAAGATAAAAAATAAATATAAAAATAAAAATAATTTATAATTTAAGGATATAAATATAAATATCCGAAATGAGAAATTATCGGATTTAAATTAAAAATTTATTAATAATAATAAATCCGATTTTAAATATTTAAATTTCGAACTTTCGAATAATACGTAAAAATAATATTAAGAATAAAACATTTTTATATTTAAAAATTATAATTAATATCCGCAATAAATAAATAATAATATATTTTTACAAAACAAAAAAAATATAAATATATTTTTTGCATTTTTTTATAAAAAAAAGCTAATCGAAATAAAAAAGGATTAAAAAATCAATTTAATCGAAAAAGCGACCGGAAATAACTTTTTATTAACCGCGAAAAAAAGGTATAAATCGTATTAAAAATAATAAAAGTTATAAAAAATATGTTATACGATTATTTTAAACGAAAACGTTAAAAATTTAATTTAAAAGTAAAAAACAAAAAACGTTATTATATTTGCTTATAAATTTATTAACCTTTTAAATATTTCTACGTATTTTTTAAAAAGGTTTTTATTAAATAACAACTTTTTTTTCTAATATAAAAAGTAATCAAGTACCGAATAATAAGCGATACTGTATTAAAAATTAAAATCCGACGGCTAAAAAGATATTTAAAATAAAAATTTAATACATAATTTTTAAAAAAAATAGGAATAAAAATTAAAGTTTATTTTTTATATATAACATAACGTCTCACACCACTGAACGCAACACACCAATAAGCGCAACACTTTTTAGCACTTTGCAACAACAAATTTAAATAACTTAATAATAACATATTGTATTAATTCAAATTAATCGGATTCTTTTTCGTTAAATATATTTACAACTTTTATACAAATACGCGCATTATGTCTAGGCTTGCCGCAGACGCTATACTTCCGTTCCTTAGTTTTAACCCTTTTACGACGACCCCTTTTAGCTATTATTAGCTGCATTTTTTTACTATCTCTTTTTTAAGCCAAGAAATTTTATCTCTTTTATATAATAAGTATTCGTTTTTTTTAAAAAAAACCTTTATTTTTAATTTTGCAATATTTACTTAAAAAATGGTTCGTTTTGCGTAATTAGGTAACTTTTTTCCATAAAAAGATTTTCGTATAAAAATAATAAGTTATTTTTAGTTAAAAAATTAACCGATTTAATTATTTTTATACATAATATTTTTAAAAGTTTTCGCGGGCGCAAAACGAATAAAACCGGTAAAGGTTAACGGAAAAACGGTTGGCGTTAATATAACTGGAAAAACCTTTAATTCGGAAAGAATATTATTAAGATTAAATAAAATAAAACTAGCTTTTACGAATCCAGATTTAATAGTTTCGAAAGTTATAATAATTTAAAACGTATTATAAAAGCCGGCGAAAATTTTTTTTTTTTGGTAATATAGGTATAATAACATTATATTAAGTTTTTAATATATAATAAATAAATACGTTCAAAAGTTAAAACTAATACGGAAAATGCGCGGGTATATAAAATATAATAATATTGTAATTTACGTAATATTTTTAAATTTTATCGAATAATAACTTTCGTAACCGTTAAAGATAAAAAATTATTTCGAACTTTTTATACGCGTTCGAATATATTTATTAAAATATTAAATCTATTTTAAATTTAATTTATTTATTATTTATTATTATTATTTAATACAATTTTTTAATTAGTTATTAATAATAAGCTATTATGGTATTAAAACTTTAAATAAATTTCTTTTATTATAATAATAAATAACGTTATAACTTAATTTTAAAAATTAATAATTTAAATAAATATAATTTATTTTTTATTTTTTTATTACGTTTATTTAATTCTTTTACGTTTTTTGGTATTAATAATTATTATACCCGTTATTATAAAAAGCTTTATTAAAAATCCAGTTTCGTTAAAGTTATAAATATTCTTTTTTGCGATATTATATTTTATAATAATAATTCAAATAAATTTAAATTTTCGGATAAAATCCGTTAATAATTAAGTTTACGATTTAAACGAATTTGGAATTTTTTTACCGTTTAATAAATTTTAACGTTTAATTAATTTTAACGTATTTTATAACGTATTTTATAACGTATTAAGTAAGTAATAAATTCGTTATATTTTTAATATATTAAAGCCGAATAGGAAACGTTTACGTATTTAGATTAAAAATTTGGTCCATAATTAATTTTTTTTCGATCGGCGTTAATTTTTAAAAAAGAAAAATAATATCGGTTCGGGCGCGTTTACCGGTAAAACGGTATATTAAGGTAAAAAATAAGATTTTATAAATAAAATCTAGTTTTTTATAATTAAGTTTCGGGTTTCGTTTTTTAACCTAAATGGCTAAGTTTATTTTCGCTTTTTTTATAAGGCGTTCCATAATGAATAATTAAAGATAGGTAGTTAGGATAGCCAAAAAAGTGTTGCGTTTATTAGTATGTTACGCTTACTAGTATGGCACGTTATATAAAAAAAGGAAATTTTTAATTTATTTATTTATCTCTTAAAAAATTTAGTTATTTTTAACTTAAAAATAATCATTTATATCTTTAATATTATTACGTAATTTTTTAATTTTAAACGAATTTTTTTTTAGAAATATTATTTATATAAACGATATGCTTTTCTTAAAGGAGACGTGACCGTGTAAACAAAATTGGATAAAATAATAGATTGCTACCTTAATTTCTAGGCTTTACTAAACCTATTCTTTTTGCAATGTTTTACTTTAAGGCGATTTCGGACTGCTTTATCCCGTTTTTATTTACGTCGATTCTTGTCGAGGTTTTGGGCGGTTTTTGCAATCCGGAGCAGCCGGGCAAATTATCGTTCATAATTTTCTTTATATCGTTTTAAAATTAAAATTTAAAGTTTTTAAGTTTGTTATTACGTTTCTTTTTTAATTTCGCCAATAATACCATTATAACTATTATACTTTTCGATATATTGAATTGGAACGGGGAGAATCGGTCCTGATCAGTACATAATCGAAGAGCGTGTTACGAGTAAGCCCAGGGTTTAAGAGATAACGAAGGCAACGCAAACTATATTCTGGTATTGAGACCAGTTCAAAAACAAAATTATGAACAATAAGTAGTGATGTTGTTGGGGTTGCGCCCGGCAAAAAGAACCGTTAAAAATATATAACGGGTGTTAACTAATTAATCGGTTAAGTTATATATCCAACCCTAAACCTTGTTTTATTTTAACTCTTTTTTAAGATAAAATTATCCTTAATTTATTTTAAAAAATAATTAAATAAAAACTTAACGTAATTAACTTTTAATTTTATAAAATATATATAAAACCTATTAATTAATTAAGTTACCGTTTACGCAATTTATTTTCTAGCTTTTTTAATTTAAAATTTCGTTCTTTACGTTTAGTTAAATTTTTACGTTATTTAGCTTTTTCTTTTTCTTTTTATACTTTATCCTTTTTTTTTAACGATTAAGGCCTTATATTTAGACTAACCTGGCCAACCTTAAAGGAAATATGGTTTTAATTATCGTACCATTATTTTATAGGTATTTTCTACTTCTTTATACGGTATATTATACCGGCCTTTTATTATTATTTATATTCGTTAATTATTTACAGCCGGTCGAGGCTTATATTTCGGCTTAAAGGTAGGCTTGAAAAGCTATGTCGGTAATATGTTTTTGGGACAAGTAGGCTATGGGGAAGGTATCGAAATTGCGGTAACTTTTAAGGTCTATTTTTACTGTTTTCTTTTTTTTAATTAAAGGCAATTAAATTTAATTATTAATTATTTTTAGGATTTAAAGCTTTATTAATATTTGGCTTTTTATTATTATCGTTAAACGGGAATAAGAATTTACTAGGTTATAATCTTACGGACTTTAAAATATTTTCTTATTCTAAATTAAATTTAAAGTATTTTTTAAATTTCTTTTTAATATTATTTTGCATAATAACCTTTTTAAGTAATATAAATTTATTCCATTAACTTAAGTCGTAAGTAATAAAGTAAAACGTATAGGTAATCTATAAACCGTAAATCCAAAATATATTTTAGGATAGTATATTAGCGATCGTTATACGTACAGGCGGGTTACCAAAAGCTAAGTTTTTCCAAGCCTTTCGATATTTTTATAAAAATAACTTAATACGTTTTTTAAACGGATAAATATTAAAAAATATAATAATTCTTTTTAATCGAATATATAATATATTAACTTAATAACCTTTGTTTCTGTTATCGATTAATATTTTAAGTTAAATAATAAATTAGACGTATTCCGGATTAAAGGCCCGGATTATATTTTTTGTTTTATTAAGGATAGTAATAATTTAATCTTTATTAATTACTTTTCCGGCTTTTAAAATAACGGCTATAATTCCGGATAAAGTATTTATAACGATTATTTAAATAATTGTTATAATATGTTATAATCATAAATACTTTCCGTTTTATATAATTATTAAAGTTTATTATAGTTCGTCTAATACCGCATTATTTTAAAATTTATCGGATTATAAAAAAGATAAAGTGGCTTTTCGTTATAAACGGTTATTACCTTTATTATTATTACGGCCTGCGTTAATATAGCATGGTAACTAATTTATTGGCGCTATAAACGAATATTCTAAGCTAAAAAGAAGAAGAAAAAAAAGGCAAAGTCGCAAAATACGTAAAGATTTACAAATGTCCCCACTCTCTATATGGCAGGTGGCTAGTTTATATAGCAACTGTCAGCTCCATATAACGGTTGCCAGTTTCACAGTTTAATCCTGGTAACTGCTATCACATTACCCCCTTCAAAAACTTGTATATAACCTAAAAAATATGCAAATCTTTATTAATTATAAATACCGTTTTTCCCTTATTAGTCCGGTTCTTATCTTTGCAGCCTTATTATGATCGGAATAATTTTCGTTAATTTTGTTAATAACCGTTATACGTATTTATTTTTATAAACGGATCGATAATTTAAATATTTTAAAATATTTTATATTAAACTGTTTTATTTTAATCGGAACGTTTTTAAAATTAATTACGAAATATTATATCTTATTAAAATTGTAACTTTTTTATTTAACCTAATACTATAACTTTTTATAACGTCCGTTAAATTTTAATTATTTAATTTATTTTATTTCGAACTTTAATTTACCGTTAATTTTTTAAATAATAATAATATTTAAATTTATTAAAGTAACGAATTATCGTCAGCTTTACGTAACCGATTAATATAAAATAAGTTAATTATTTTATATTTTAATAATAAACTAAAAATAACATTATAATCGTATTTTTTTATAATTTTAAAAAATTTTATTTATTGTAAATTTAAATAAATAATTAATATTTACGTTATAAAATCTTTTTTATAAAAAGAAAATTTATTACCGATTTTAAAATTAATTAAATAACGTTTTTTATGAATTAACGTTTTTTAACGTTTTTATATTTTTAATATAACTTTTTTTGTAAACGTTTAAACGTTTTTAATTTATTTAATAATTATTAATACTTATTAAATTAACTTAATTTTTATTTTTATTATATTTAAATTTAACAAAAATAAATTCCGGATATTTTTATTTAATATAATTTTTAACGGAATTATATTTATTAACGAATATTATAATACATTATACGTAAAATTTAATACCGGTATATATATATTTTAATTATTTTAATATTTATCGATATAAAAACGTAAACGTTAATTTAGTTTTTAATTTATAAATATAAAACTTTTTTATAACGATATTTTATACCGATAAATTCGTTTAATTTAATCAAAAATTAAAAACTGAATTATTTTATATTATCGTTAATTTAAATAATAAATATTTTAAAAAAAGTAATATAAATATTGATAATATTGGTTAATTAAAGTTTTGGCGGTATTAATTTTTTTATTTAATAAAATTATTATAATTTTGTTAAATTTATCGAAAAACGTTTATATATAATTATAACCGTAACGGTTTTTCGGCATATTTTTTCCGTCGACGATAGCGTAATTTTATATATTATTCGGAATAAAAACAAAACAAATTCCGAAATTTTATTTCGAAACGTTTTATTTTAACGGTAATCGTAATAATTTCGGATATATTATCGGATATTTTATTTAAACCGGAACCAAATATATTTTCGTATTAATATTTTAATTATTTTATTTTTTATAAAATACTTAAATATTTTAAATACGTAAACTTTACGGATAAATAAGGTACGGAAAAAAATACGGCCGTCGGTTATATTCTTAGATATTATTAATTTATTATCTTTTTTGCTTAAATTTTACGTTTATTTTTGCGATGGATAAAATTAATTAGGTCGGTACCTTATAAAATATTTTCGATTTATATTTTAGTTGGTATTTTATTAATAATAATAATAAAAAATTATAATCGTTTTAATAAAATTAAGTTTAAATTTCTTTTTAAAAAAATTTTAACTATAAATAAATTTACCGTTTTTCGTAATAAGGTATCCGCAGTAATATTTTCCTTACCAGGTTAATATTAAAAGGTAATATCGAAGTAAAAAAAAAAGTTAATTTATTAAATTTAATACGTAAAAAAAAAAACGCGTTTGTTTACAAACTATAATAAAGCTTAATAATTAATAATAATAAAAAGTTTTTATTTCCAAAATTTAAAGTAATAATGTTCGAAAATTTAAATTATAATAAGTAACTTTTAGTTTTAAATAAAATACGCCTTTTTTATTAAATTTATAATTTTCAAAAAATATTTTATAAATTTTTATTCGTTATTTTTTTATTATTGTTAAATAATACTTTTAATTACGTTACGGAATACGTTTATTTTTATTTTAATTAATTAATTAAATCGAAAATACTTTTTTTTAAAGTTTCGTAAATAAACCGTTTTATTTTTTCGAAAGTTTATTTTTGTTCGGATTTTATTATGAAAAATCTTTTTTTTAATAAATGGTTTAATAATTTAGTTATATCGTTTTTTATAATAATAAAATATTTCTACGTAATTATAAAGTTTTATAAATGAATAAATTACGATATAATTATTAAAATTTTTAAAAAAACTTTTAAATTATTTTAATTTTAATTAAATCGATAAAAATATTTACGTTTATTTTTATAACGATATTAAAATAATTTTTTTTTAACGTTAAACCGGAACTTTTTAATATTTTTTTAAAAACTGATTTTATATAGCCGGTAAATATTTTTCTCGTAATATTTTTAATATTTTTTTTAGGGCCGGAATAAATTAATACGTTATCAGCGTAACGTACTACACCATTAAACGGTCCAAATCAGTAAGCGGACCGTTTTTTAGCACTTTATAATAACAAATCCAAATAATATAACTATAACATATTAAATCAATTCAAATTAATCGGATTCTTTTTCGCTAGACGTATCTATAGCTTCTTTATAAATATGCGTATTATGTCCGGGCTTGCCGTAGACGCCATATTTCCGTTCCTTAATTTCAACCTTTTTGCGACAATTATCTTTAGCCGTTGTTAGCTGCATTTTTTTACCACCCTCTTTTTTTTCGGCCAAAAAAGCTTATTTTTTTTGTATAATAAATATTCCTCCTTTTTAAAGACGTTTGTTTTTAATTTTCTAACGTTTGCTTAAAACGTGGTTTGTTTCGCGTAATTAAGTATTTTCTTTCTAAAAAAAAAAGACTTCGTACAAAAGTAATAAGTTATTTTTTGTTAAAAGGTTAGCCGATTCGACGATCCTTATTAGTAACTTACCTTAATAATTTTTAATTTTTTTTTGTAAATAACGTTTTTGCTTTATTGCTTTATAGATATTTTTAAGGGTCTTTGCCGGCGGGGAACGAATGGAACCGGCGGAGGTTAACTGGAAAATAATCGGCGTAAATATAATTAGAAAAGTTTCGAGCTCGGAAAAAACGTTATTAAGATCGAATAAAATAAGGCCAGCTTTCGCAAATCCAGATTTAATATTATCGGACGTTATAGCAATTTTAAACGCGTTATAAAAGTTGGCAAAAAAATCTTTTTTGGTAATGTAGGTATAATGGCGTCGTATTAGGTTTTCGATATATAGCGAATAAACGCGTTTTATAATAAAAAAACAAGATATGTTAAAAGGTTAGAACCGATGCGAAAAATGCGCGGGCATACAAAGCGTAATAATATCGTGGTTAGCGTAATATTTTTTAAATTTTATCGAATGGTAGTTTTCGTGGCCGTCGAGGATAAGGAAACGTTTCGAACCTTTTGTACGCGTTCGAATATATTTGTTAAAATGTTAAATTTATTTTAAACTTAATTTATTTGTTATCCAGTTATTATTATTTAATGCGATCTTTTAATCGGTTGTTAGCAATAAATTATTACGGTATTAAAACTTAAGGTAATTTTTTTCCGTTATAATAATAAATGGCGGTATAGCTTAATTTTGGAAATTAATAATTTAAATAATTATAACTTATTTTTTATTTTCTTATTACGTTTATTTAAAGTTTTTACGTTTTTTGGCATTAATAATTATTATATCCGTTATTATAAAAAGTTGTATTAAAAATTTAATTTCGATAAAATTATAAATAACTTTTTTTGCGATACCGTATTTTACGATAATAACTTAAATAAGCTTAAATTATTTGCGAAATATTTTTGGATTTTCGGATAGGACCCGTTAATAATTAATTTTCCGATTTAAACGTATTTAAAGTTTTTTTACCGTTTAACAAATTTCGACGCCTAGTTAATTTCAACGCGTTTTATAACGCGTTAAGTAAGTAATAAATTCGCCATATTTTTAACATGTTAAAGCCGGACAAGAAACGTTTGCGTATTTAGCTTAAGGATTCGATCGATAATCGATTTTTTTTCGGTCGCCGTTAATTTTTATAAAAAAAGGATAATATCGGTTCGGGCGTATTTACCGTAATATCGGGCCTTCAAAATCGTTAAAGTAACTTTATATATAGAACTAAGTTTTATATAATTAAATTTCGGGTTTCGTTTTTTAGCCTAAATAGCTAGGTTCATTTTCCCTTATTTAATAAGTTGTTCCATAGTATTGGTATTGAAAAATAGGTAATTGAAAGTAAATAATTGGAATGTTGGCAAAATTTATCCGTTTACTAGTTTGGACCGTTTAATGGTATAGCACTTTACGCGTTTACGTAATAATCGAAAGGTTTATATAATTAGGTATTAATAAACGATTATTATTAAATAAAATATATTTTAAATCAAAATAAAAAAATTTTTATTAAAATATTCTTTAATAAATTTTAAATATTATTAAATATTTTAATTTAATAATAATACGATATTTATAAAATGTTTAAATAATATCGATTTTAACAAAACGTTTAACGTTTTAATAATTAA